>MJUU01062510.1:0-18305 GCA_002080025.1 Modiolus philippinarum
GACAAGCAGGGACGGGCGAGACATCTATTAGGGTCCACTCTTGTTTTATGATTTAATAACTTTTGTCTTATATTTCAAAAACATTCAGAGATCTTGTCTGAAACTACTTGGCCAATTGGAACCAAACTTGATGACAATACTCCTTAGTTGGCCCCTTTGAAAAATGTTTCCGGAAAGTCAGCATCACATCCTAGATGGTTTATTCCGAGGGAAATAGTTTAACAACTAAAAAAACCGAACTGATAGATCTGAACGTATCTGTCAGTATTGTGCAAAGGGGAAAATCGAAAATGAAGAATATTTTATATTAGAATGTCCCTAATATAGCAAGAAATAATTTTTTCGAAAAGATAATTGTAAAAATTTTGGGGATATGAATTTATCTTGTAAATTTATTTGGCTGTTTACAAATGAAAATTAATCTTTCTTGAACCAATTTGGTACATTCATTAACAATTATCTTAACGTGAGAAGGTTAAGCCCTATCGGAGTTACTATTCAGTTATAGAAGTATTGTTATTATATGTCAGTATATATTATGAATATTCAATGTTTGTTTGGCTCTGAACCTGCCGTTAAACATGACTTACATAACATATTTTCTTTTTGCTATATGTTTTCTTATTGTAATCACTTGATCATTGTTATTTTGTTTAATTCTTTGCCCGTTATGGGCCCATGATTGGTGAATAAATATTCTCTTCTTTTCTTCTCTCTTCTTTAACATTGGACCCTACGGGAAAAACATTTAAAGATTTTCTTTTATTGCAGTGTAATTCCCCGTGGTAGAGATGTATGCTTTTTATTTTTCTTAGATATGGTGTACTTGTATATGAGATAATATCTCATGTGTACACTTTGTTCAATTACTATTATCTAAATTTATGTAAATTCTAAAACCGAAGGATTAACTCCCTCCATCGTAGTTTTGTCCTTAGCTATATTTGATATTGCTTATTATTCGGATTTCGTTTGGTTTTATGCATTTTAAACATTTTTTGAAATTATTGATTTCCTTTGTTTGGGTTCTAGTGCTGCTGATGAGGAATAAATTTCCGAAATGGCCATACAGCTCATTAAAATTATTGCAGTTGTAGTTAACATATGTGTTATGGTCACATGTTCATTTACTCGATATCCTTTCGTAAAATATTTCGACTCTGACATAGCAAAACCAATTGGATTCAAACTTGGTCACACTATTCCTTTAGTTATCCACTTTAATTTTTGTCAGTCAAGAACACTACGGGAAACATATTCAGAGATCGTCTCCTTCGAAACTACTTGCTAATTGCCTAATTAGATAAAGACTTGTTCATAACAGTCCTTAAGTGTTCGATATATCCAAAATGGTTGCCATCAGGAAATATAGTTGAACTAAACAAATAACATAAAGGTATATTAATATACTTGAAAATGAGACCCTTTATTATTTACCTTATTTAGACTACAATTGTCAGCCTTGGACCGGGTGAGCGAAATAAAAGCCTCTTGTTGACCCATTTGTATAGATTGGCTCCCATTCAAATTTAAAATAAAGTTCATCTCAATTACATTGTAGTTTTGCAAATCCATGCAACACCGGAGGTATGTCAGCAACTTTGACCTATTTTTTCCGTTTGATCGACTTACATTCTTTACGGACGAGTTAAGATCTCAGTCAAAGTAAATATTTGATCATTTTACCTTGCATATACATGCATCTTTGATGGTATGTCAGCATCCATACAAAATAAGGTAACATTGACCTATATTTTCTGCTTGATGACTTAAATGTCTTTAAATTTACAGACGAGTTCAGATCTCCGTCATTATACATGGCAAGATCATCTTGATGATCTCTAAAGGTAGGTCAACTTGCAAACAAAATTAGGTCACATTGCCCTTAAATGTCCCCTGCCCAACGGAGTTGGGAAGGGTACATTGCATTTCCCCTGTCAGAGTGACCGTCCGTTCGACCAAACTTCAGGTCAAATTTTG
The DNA here is from genome assembly GCA_002080025.1 of Modiolus philippinarum. NCBI lineage: Eukaryota > Metazoa > Mollusca > Bivalvia > Mytilida > Modiolidae > Modiolus > Modiolus philippinarum. The sequence goes on from MJUU01062510.1 coordinate 1,981, forward strand.
CGTTAAGGTTCATATCTGAGATAATAAGTGTGCCACATCAATCATCTTTGGTCAGTGGACGCGTCTTGGAGGATGCTGTAGCTTCAGATGATAATTGGACCACTCTAAACTACATTTTATGCATCAATAACTCAGGTTAAAGTCATGTCTGAGAATCTACATATGGCACATCAACCATCTTAGGTCAGTGAATGCGTCTTGGAGAGTGATGCAACTTCAGATGACCTACATTTTACGCTTCAATGGGTCGGTTATAATGTAATAAAACGGATAACAGGAAACATTTACAATGACCGAAAATTACAATTACATGGTACAATCTGACAAGGAACTACAGAGGAAAACACAAATAATACGAAGAACAAACGTAAACAACGATATGAACTCGGGACAGCCGGACTTGGTAACAGCAGTAGCAACAGCCAGCGATAGGTTTAAACCGGTACCCAAACCTCTCTTTATCTGTCCCGTTTTTCTTTAGTAAAATAAACATACGAATAAAACCCAATACAGGTAGACTACTAACTCCATGATCACATTCTTGAAAGGAGAGGAAAAGACATTTACGTAATACTGAAATTGACCCTGGGTCAAGTTTTGCTCGCTGCTAATCTGCCGGCTAGCTAAAGGAGCCTAATCAGCTGGTAGAACTCTGTCCCACTACGGATGAAAAATTCAAAACTTCCCGAACGGTTTGGTCGAGAATCACCATAAATTTCAGTAGACATCAGCAGTATCAGTGAGAAGTTAGCATGTGCATAGAATTTTCAGGTCACTAGATCTCGAAGCTGAACGGATGCAGGCAGAATATCCTATCGATATCAACTTTACGTAAAGAATGCAAATTAAGTTCCATCTTTTCTGGACTTGTTATACGTGTCAAGCATTCTAAAACGAGGATCAGAAATGTTCTTAGTAACGCCATATATAGCACAAATGTTTATATCTATTATAAAACTTCTCAGATGTATTCAACAAAACAACGGCAGTAGAATACCGAAGGAACAAGGGAAGCGAAGACTACAAAAATCGAAATCCGAAGACATGGCAAAAACGGCAACAGAGAAAAACAAAGACAAAACAAGGACGTGAGACAGCTACAAGCACGGAAATAAAATGACGACATTAAAAACTAAGGCACTCATAGTGTGAACTGCCATGAAAACCGGGAGTGACATCAGGTGCTCCGGAAGGTTAAGCATGTCCTGCTCCACTAGCGACACCCGCCACACAATCAGTGAGGTATATATTGTTTTGAAAGTCTGATTTGAGGCTGATTGGAATTGCCATTTTCTAACCCTTAGACAAAACCAATAAAAATCCATGGTTTGTGTTACTTCTCTAACCCTCAAACAGTAACAAGGTAAAAATTTGAAAAGCTGTTGTAAGTCTCTTGAGTATTCAAACATTTACCAGGTCAGACCAGTAGCACGAACATCATCAACGAAGACAAAACTAAAATTTTACAGTATTAAATACAAGACAACACAAAAAACTAAAACCACTGACAGTGTGGAACCGGGAGTGACATCAGGCGCTCCGGAAGGGTAAGCATGTCCATCTCCGCTAGCGTTGGCTTTTTAATTTAATCCTTTTAACGTATTTCGGTATATCGACTTCCAAATGTTTTGATTTAATCTGCACTGAAGAGACCTAAGTTGTCGAAATGCGTATATGCAGAAACTAAACTAACTTCTGTATTGTGATATTGGTAACAGATCAGAAAAAGATCTGCAATTAGAGGTGCACAATTTGTACCTATTGGAATACCTATGACTTGTTGATAAATAGTGTCCAGCAAAAGATTTAGCGCATTAGTCATATCATCACACATCCAGGAACAATGATTATTGCAAGTAATATTTGAGAAGAATCCTTGCTTTTTGTTTGAACAAATGAACTGCATACCAGAACATTTAAAAGGCCATATAAGAACTGGTCCCGATTTAGATTTAATCAAATTATATTAAAAGATTTTATAAAGTGTAGAAATATCAAAGTTATCGATTGATGAGACTGCTCTTCGAATTGATTGTAGTTTATCTAAAACTTCAATAGAATTTCTCACACACCAGAAGTAATTTACACAAGAGTTTTGGTAATTTTTTTCAGAGTATTTAATAACCAACTCCTTTATACAAGTAAGTGAACTTGTCAAATAAACGGATGAGTAATTTTGGCTTTACATTTAGATCATATTGGTTATTTGTTCTCTATCAGTTTTTAAATATCTTTGAGTATATGGTCTTCCAAACATTTATATTTTATCTGCACTGAAGAGACATGGGTTGTCGAAATGCGCATATGCAGAAAGTAAATTCACATTAACCTCGGTATTTAGTTATTAGTAGTGGAACCCTTACTAGATGCCGAAATAAAAGGATGTTTGAAGGGATTTTTGTGAAGCTTAGGAGTCCAGTACGTGATAGGAAAGGTGTTATCTTTAGGTGGAACTTTAAGCATTTCTGATTCCTTATAATAAATAACTAAATACCGAAGTTATAATATTGTTTGGTTAACGGTTTTTGTCACAATTGATACCTTTGAAAGTGTTCGATTTCTCTAGTTTGTTTTGTTAAACATCTATGTAGTACTAATTCGTTCAGACGATAGCAATGTTGTTGGAAGCCTTTTCAATAGGTACAAACACACATATTTTTTTTACCAAGATTTATTTTTGAATTTGACCTAATTTTATTAACAGACAGCTTAGGAGGTGACTAAACATATTTATCATTATATTATTAAACGTTTATTCTGTTGGTGACCTTGGTAATAATTTTACCTTTAAACAAATTCAGAGCATGTTTGTCTGCACATTCTCGTTTGTAACATTTTTTTAATCATAAAATTATCTTTATTGTGAAATTGCTGTTTACAATGTACTAGTTGTACAGCATTGGACTAAGTATCCCCGTTAAGTTAGTTATTGAATACCCAGGGAGAATATACTACGTAACTAATTTGTTAGTTTACTCTATAAGATCTATAAAATTACATAATGTATTTATATATTTCTGCAGTATAAATGATACTTTGTTTGTCTCTAAAAGAACTAACTTCGTCTATCTTTAAGAGGACTTACTAGAGATCACTTGCATGTCTCAGAAAAAAAAAAATATCCGGACATTTAACGATGTCGGTTATGGTCTGACTTTTAGTAATTGTTTATTGATTTTTGCTGCAACACGTGTTGTAACATTTTTACAATAATTGATTATGTCAAAACATGTTATGAAGGTGCCGATATTTGGGCCCTTTTCTAAAGAATCGCTGAGCTTCTTTATCTACAATGATGCAAGATTCCAGTTCATATATATCCACAAGGGTCACTCATAATACGGTTATGTGGAACATTCTATGCCGCTAGGAAGTCAGCATTACAGGTAATAGAAGAGTAATTAAAAATGTTTCTAGTAGGTCTTTTATGAGAAAAGGAAATTACAGGCATATCCTGGTTGTGAAAATAGACGGTTACAAGTTGTTGATGATCTGGGTCCCAAAAATGCCTGCATTATCAATATGGTCAATATTAATATATTTAATTTTCAAAAACTGCTTTCCGTGTATATCGGGTCGGTAAATTCTCGGATTAATTCGAAGAGAGCAGATTGCATCAATGATTTTTGAACATCTAGACATACAAACCTTAAAGTTTGCGTTAAGGTTCATATCGAGAAACTTCATTGGGCATCTTAGGTCAGTGGATGAGTCTTGGAGAGTGATGCTGCTTCAATGATAAATGTATCACCCTGTCTTCAAAGACTGAGGTAAAAGTACGTTAAGGTTCATATCTGAGAAACTACATGTGGCATATCAATCATCTTTGATCAGTTCACACGTCTTGGATAGTGATGCTGCTTCAGATGATGATTTGGTAACTTTGATCTATATTTTATGCTTCAATGATTCGGGTTAAAGTTTAAGTTAAGGTTTATATCTGAGAAACTACATGTGGCACATCAATCATCTTTGGTCAGTGGATGCGTGTTGGAATGTGATATTGCTTCAGATGATAATTATGTCACTCTGACCTACATTGTATGCTTCAATGACTCAAGTTAAAGTTTGCGTTAAGGTTCATATCTGAGATACTACATGTGTCACATTGATCACCTTTGATCAGTGGATGCATCTTGGAGTCTGCAGCTTCAGATGATAATAGTTTGACTTTGACCTACGTTTTACACTTCACTTGGTTTAAAGTTCCATTAATGTTAATATCTGAGATATAACATATTACACTTCAAAGATCAATGGATGCACCATTCATAAATCTTTATTAAATTAAGATATATTATATTAGGATTTTTATGACCATTATGACTTGACAGCTGGCGAGGGGTATAGCTGTCGCTTGCGACTTCTCCTAGTTTTCCGCTTGATTAACTTTAATGTCATTCAAGATCACAGACGAGTTCAGATCTCGGTAACTGTACATCTTAGGATCACAAGTCCCTGCTCATGCATGCATCTCTCATGGTAGGTCAGCATCAAAGCAAAATAATGGCATTTTGACCTCTTTGTTCGGCTTGGTCCACCAACATTCAAATTTACATACCAGTGCAGATCTCGGGACACAATGCATTGTAGAACCGTTTAACATAATTCTAGAATACATTTATGAATTTGAATGAAGCTCTGATAGATAAAAGATTCAGATATAAGGCAGCAATAGATTTTGGGACAAGTAGGTATTTACATTTTATACAACCCTTCCACATAATTTGATTAAATCCAAATTGGGACAACTTATAATATGGTCTTTTGAATTTTCAGGTCTTCAGTTCATTCGCTGTAACAAAAAGCAAGGATTCTTCTTCAATATCACTTACAACAATTATTGCTCCTGGACATGTGATGATATGATTAAGGCACCGAGTCTCTTGCTAGACAACATTTATGTTCGTTTTGGCATCATTGTTTATCATCGGGTCATTGGAATCCCCGTGGGTACTAATTGTGCACCTCTCATTACATATCTTTTTCTGTACTGTTACGAACGGGACTTCACGAAAAAACTACAAAACTGAACTGTATCAAACAGAGAGAAACTTATTTCTATTTTCAATGATAATAGAAGGTACATTGACGATATCCTTACTATGGACAATCCCCAGTTTTTAGATTATGACGACATCATTTACCCACAACAACCGAAATTAAATCAACCAAACAATGATTCTAAATACTGCCCTTTTCTCGAACCAACTACCATATTATTGACTCTGGTAAAATAAAAACTAAAATTTATGATAAAAGGGATGATTTTGATCCCACTATTCTAATTTTCCCTTTGTTGATGGCGATGTTCCCCCAACTTCATCCTACGGGGTGTATAAATCTCAACTTGTACGATTCGTTTGCGTTTATTTTACCCTTGGCGAATTTAATGAGCGTAACCTTACTCTCACATCCAAACATTTACAACAAGGTTACAGATTTTATAAATTATGAAATACTTTAAAAAAAATTTACAGAAAATATGAACAGTTGATAAATAGATATGACGTGACTCGCAAACAGCTAATTACAAAGGACAATCCTCACCCTCGAGTGTATGGAAATGTTGTTAAGAAATTCAAGAAATTGATTAAAAAAATCCAGAAAAACTGGGACGTCGACGGGATATCATAAACAAATACGTTAAATTGGCTTTGGATTCCAATAACATGAAGACTTTACACATCTGATACTGCCGATGTCTACTGAGATACATGACGACTCTTTACCAAACCCTTCCGGGAGTTTTGAGTTTGATTTTTCTTCCTTAGTGCGACACTGTTTTACCAGTAGACTAGGTTCCTTGAGCTAGCCGGCAGTTTAGCGGCGAGCATCTTTTGACCCATCTTTCTAAATTACTTTATGTCATATGCTTTTCTTTTCCAAGGTAGTGGTCATAGAGTTAGAAGTCTACCTGTATTGTGTTTTATTCGTATGTTTCTTATACTATAGGGACACGGGAGGTTTCGGTATCCATTATAAACCTGTTTAACCCTACCACTGGCTTTTGCTAGTGCCGGTACCAAGTTCGAGTTTCTAGCGATGTTTATGGTTTTCTCTTTTCTTCATTATTGTTTTTCCGGTGGAGTTCGCTTGTTAATTGTGACATGTGACTGTAGCTTTCGGTCATTGTAGGTATCCTGTTTTTATATTCAAATAGTCAGAAAAATTGGTTATTGGATAACTTAAGTTAATTCCATTGGATCAAACTCATACTTGGTCACACACTTATCTATCACACAAGACAGAATACTATTAATTTTGGTGCTGTCAAAGTGTATAAAAGTAGATGAAAGTTTCAAGAACATTTTTTATTTCCGAATGATAACTTGTCTGTCCTCTATCAAATTAAACCCACACTTGCCTATACAAGCTTAATCGGACATAATAATATAACACAAGTTCTGTTTCGGGAGAAAACTTGAGGATCATTCATTGGATAAATATTCGAAGTTTCCCATATGCACATTTAGTGTTTCTTTTCCAAGCCAAGGTCAAAGAGTAAAAANAAAAAAAAAAAAAAAAAAAAAAAAAAAAAAAACAAAAAAAACAATACAAAAAAAAAGTACTTAAATTTCAAGAAAATTTTGGTTTCCGGATGATAACTAGATTTCCCATACTCGAATCCACCCCAAACTTGGCCACATGTCTAAATACCACATGAGACAGAATCCTATTGATGTTTGTGGATGCCACCTCAAAGTTCATAATTCGAGTATCCTACATCAGATCAAAATCAAACTTTTTTTCTTCATGCTTAATAAATTATTCATATTTTGTTTCTCATAATAATAAGCAAAGGGATCGTGCGTAAGTTATGGTAATATCATTATAAGCCATCTACCTACAATGTACATTATTACAATTTATAATATATCCTAGCAGGGATATGATAAAAAAAATATTACAACTTGATTCAATAATGAGGAAAAAAACACATTCAAGTGATTTTGACTATTTGAGAAGTGTACAAAAAAGTAAATAAAATTAAACAAAAGCAATAATTATAAATGACAGAAAGGGGAGAATCAGATTAAAAGAAGGAAGGAAGAAACAATATGCAACATTCAATCAAATCTTTGGTAATTTTGGATAAAGTTATGGACCGCTGTCAAAATATCCTTATTGAGTTCTAAAGTGAGATCAAAATTTCCATACAAAATTATATCTAGGTATATATTTCCACAAATTATATGTATTTAAAATAAATTTTGTCTTAATTATCATACAATGGACATTCGAGAAAAATAATGGCACCTCAATTACATCCTAGGTTATCTTTGGCTTTACATCTAGATCATATTCGGATATTTTTTTGTTCTCTATCAATTTTTAAACATCTTTGAGTTTATGGTCTTCCAAATGTTTAGATTTTATCTGCACTGAAGAGACATAAATTGTCGAAATGCGCATTTGCAGAAAGTAATTCACAGTAACTTCTGTATTTAGTTATTTGATATTAAAACGATATTAATCATAATTTAACTGCGATAACTATACCTAAGTTTTGTATGTAGAATATTTTATTTCCGATGACAAATATTGTACCACAGGGGAACTTCAGTTTTAACATCGTAGACTTTTTGAAACTATTGCTAGTTGCTGCACTTCGCTTACTAGTATCCAAATTCAAAGAAAAATTTCAAATATGAAGAGTAGTTAGGAAAAATACTAAAGTGTGTAACAGTCAATCGATAATTAGGGACAGTACAATCTTCTCTGTTTCGTAATGGATAGTTATAGTGTGGTGGTGGTTGGGGTGGCAGAATTTCCTTTAAATATAGAGGAGCAATATTATTATTTAAATTATACATCAAACACAAACATTTCCTACGTCTCCCATCAATTAATTTTTCACACCCTGATTCTAAATATAGCGAATCCTTGCATAGGTTGGTAACCCAATTACAATCCTAGCTGCTTCCAGTTGTAATTTTTCAAGTTTATCAGATAATTCAACGCCACAGCCATACCACAATTCACATCCATATTCGAAAGGGTCCAGGACCACTTATTTTTTGGAATTCTACCTATCAACAATACTTTGAATAATGTTTTAATAGGGTCAATTTTCACCAATTGGATTTCAAAAATGCTTGAATCTAAATCGGTAAATTTCCTGAAAGTCTCAAAGACCATTTATTTTTGGAATCCTTGCTTCAATCATATTTTTAGGATTTGCTTCGATTAAGGATGCTCACTCCGGATGTTGTTTATATCAAGGATTTTTTGTAATTATTTAAATAGTTTAAGCTTTGCTGACTAAATGAAATGGTAACAAGATGTGTTTGTGAAACACTACATATGCCCCCAGATTCTACAGTAAAATATGAAAATACCCAATTTTACCCCTTTTTTACCTCTGTGACCTTGACCTTTGACCTATTTTTTTTTATATTTATGTTCCTCTTGACAACACCTATACTCTTGCCAAGTATTAAAAGTCTATCTTACATAGTTCAAAAGTTATTTATTACCATAAAAACACCAAATTCAACCCCTTTTATCTGAAACAGATGAAGCCCCTTTGGGCCTCTTTTTTGTTGTAATTGTTAAACGTGTTTGTATAAACATGCTTTAAGAAATCTACAGAAAAATACTGCATCAAGATCCGCAAAAATGTAAAAAAATCATTTTTTTTTCGTTTGTCCCCCTTTGGGCCTTTTGTTTTTCCAAAACCGTAAATTCTACCTCAAATCTGTCGACATACTACAGTTGCGCAATTTTATTAGCAATAACATAAAACAAACCCCGTCTCAATAGGATAAATAATAAGGATTCTATAGTCAAATATGTGAAAACAGCCAATTTCACCCCTTTTTAACCTCTGTGACCTTGACCTTTGACCTGACCTATTTTTTGCATATTCATGTTCCTCTTGACTAGACCTATACACTTGCCAAGTATGAAAAGTCTACCTTACATAGTTCAAAAGTTATAGCTAAGGTTAAAGTTTCCGACGCACAGGCAAACGGAGATAGAAGATTTTAAAAATTTGGCGGGAAATGTATCTCTATGGATTTAATTTAACATCAGGACTATTTTTTGTCTAAAAGCTAAGTAGTTATATCAAGAATTTTATGAAAACTTGTCAGGTGTCCAAATTGGACCCATGGAGGACATTCATAAAATGTAAAGTGGGGTCCGTGTGCAAACCTTTAAGCCATTGAATTGGAGAAAACCAGAGAAATTCCGAAATCTGACACAAATTCAAAATTGTGATGAGTGAGCCACCTTAAGACAACCATTTTACTATTTGATTTAAAAAATTCTTGGTTCTAATTTAGGTAAATTTCCTGAAAATATCAAAGACCACTTGTTTTTTCTTCATTTTTGAAATCTACCTTGCAACGTACCTTTACCATTTGTTTTGACAAGGTCATTCTTCTCAAATCGATTGGAATTCAAAAATTTTTTCAATTCAATTTTGGAAAATTTTCTGAAAGTCTCAAAGACAATCATTTTTTTTGTTGAATTCTACCTAGAAATAATATTTATTTCAATAAAGACAATTATTTTCACCAATACGATTTTAAAAATACTTGATTCTAACATTGGCATATTTCCCAAAAATGTCACAAACCACTATTTTTTAGATTCTTCTTATCACCCATACTGTTGGGATTTGTTTCGATAATGACAATCATTTTCACCAATTGGGTTTCAAAAATAATTGATTCAGTTTTGGTAAATTTCCTGAAAGTGTCAAAGACCACTTTTTTGAAATTCTGCCAGGCAGCCACATTTTTAGAATTTGTTTTGATAAGTACAGACATTTTCACCAATTAAATTTCAAAAATATTTGTTCCATATTTGGTAAATTTACTGAAATTGTCAAAGACCACAAAGGGTATTTATTTTTGTCTTGCCAGTCTTACACTTATTATGTAAAAGTGCATAATCTGAAGACTTGAAAACAATGAAAACTTCCCGAGTTCCTATCGTTGTCTATGTTTGTCTTTTTATCGTTTTTCTTGTGCAGGTCCCTGGTAGATTGTGGCATGTGTTTCTTATTTTCTGTCTTTTGTGCCTTGGATTTAAGCTCTTGACAATTCTGTTTGGTAATTTTGTAAATATTGGGAAAAATACTGCAATGGCCGGGTTGCGTTTTAGTGCTTCTAGCTATAAAGTGTTGCTTTATAGGTTCCTAAATGGGTCTGTGTACAGAATATGATACAAATGTTTATCAAAAATGACAAAGTTAAAAATTATGAAAAAAAATGGAAATAATTCAGATGCACATCTTCAAAATATATAGAAACATTCTATAAAGTTTCAAAGATATAGGTCGAAAACTGTACGATTTGATTTCTCAAAATTAGTACCCTTTAATTTCTTGAAAATGTCCATAAAAATTACTAAGTTCCAAAGTCCAGAAAAATAAGGAAATTTTCAAAAATAAAAATGACTAAGTTCAAAAGTCCAGAAAAATGATAAAATTTTTCCAAAATAATTCCATAAACTCAGGTGCACATCTACAATATATATTGAAAATGTTAATGAAGAATAGCCAAGTTCCAAACTTTGAAAAATAGGACAATATATACAGAAAAAATTTGTAAAGTTTCAAAAATCTAGCTTGAAAACTGTAGGATGAGTTGATTTCACAAAATAGGTACCGTTTGTTGAAAATGTCAATAAAAATGACTCAGTTCCAAAGTCCAGAAAAATAAGAAAAAAATTCATAATACTTCCATAGAGGTGCACATATCCAATACATATGGAAACATTCTGTGAAGTTTCGAAGATCTAGGCTGAAAACTGTAGGAGGAAATGATTTAACGTAATGGGTTTTCCATTTTCCCTGCCCGCCTGCCCGCCCGCCCGCCCGACATTCACCATACTTTAACACTGATGTGCACTCCTTGCAACTCTGCCAAAAATGCAAAACTGTTTGGTTTCAATTTTAGTAGATTCCCTGACATAGTAAAAATCCAAATAGGTTTTGAATTTCACTCAGCAATGATCCAGTTTGAAATTAATATCAGTGAAAATATTGGTTTTCAAACGCTGAATAGCGAATATCTTTGAATCAAGTTTCGGTAAATTTCCGAAAACTGTCCTAGACCATTTAGATTTTCAAATTATGCTTAAAGTTAATCAAAATCATCTAGAAATTATCACCATCTGGTATAGAATCAATTTTAAATTTTGGCAGGGCCAAGTGGGCACATTATACCTGCAAATGTGACATTTTATTACCTACAGAGAGGGGTCTTGAACGATGAAATTTGGATGAGTTCCAAAATTCTCATTATTAAACATGACGGTTTACTACCCCGATCGGCACGAATATATAACAATAGAAATGTTCATTGTATTGGTAAATGGTAAGAATAATGTCTTGTGAAGCGAATCTGACAGGGTTTTTATTATTTTACTAGGAATTCATATAGACATGACTGGAGACGAGTAAGCAATATGCAAGATTTGACAAACAAAATGCGTCATGTAGCAATCATACATATAGTCCCTTTTGATTTTTAAGCCAAAACAACGAATCAACGAATTTTGTTGTTAAAGTGTAATTTAATTCGAAAAATGTTAATTCCCGTAATATTTATAGCAAGTTTCGGACGAGTAGACATACACACAGATAGGACAAAATCAAAATACTCCGATCCTTGATGTTTGGGCCATGAAAAAAAATCAAGTTGTTTAACCAGTGTTGTTGTCCAAAAATGGCTGTACAGATATGTATTTACATGTCGTAGGTTTGGGAAATTAGATAACTGTATGTCCCTTCCCTTAAAAAGAAATTAGTCTTTTATATATTTTTCTATGAAATTTTATTCCATTCAAATTCATTAATTATCATATTTTAGCTGGACAAATGCCTTAGTATGAGGGTCTTTATTGCAATTAGATGCACCACTCTCAAGGAGACAGTCAGCTAAAGAGATAATAACTGCTTAGTCATTGTTAAGTTAGATGAAACGAGACATGTCCCAAATAAAGGAAAAAGTATGGTATCATTTGTATTTGGAAATGATCTCATGATTTTTACGAGTGGCGTGAATCAGCTGTGGATTCTTAAAAATTCAAAAGATCTCCTTGAACTGCTCTCCTAAAACAGTCTCGCATACTGCAATAGCTTTCAGACTTTCGATTTTTCTACCCCTTAAACATCCCTTCCACATGATAAACTTGAAACAGTAAGTTCCAATCTGATACACCAATGTTTCTGTACCAAAAACGGAGATTGCAGGTATTCCTATTTGGTAATAGCAAAAGATGAAACATATTTTGTTAAGCACCACATTGAGTTAAACAAGAAATACAGTGAAAATGACTTGATACAGATGCTTGAATTTTTTATCGACATTTTTGTTGAATGTGGACGCCGCCGCGTATTTCAACAAGCAATAGGGATTCCCATGGGAACAAATTGTGTGCCACTTTTAGCTGATCTTTTCCTTTTTTTCGTATGATGCAAAGTTTTTACAAGGCTAATGCAACAGAAACAAAAACAACTAGCCCAGACTTTCAATTTCAGCTTCAGATATATATGTACTTTCTCTTAATAACCCAAGATTTAAAGAATATTTACATCGCATCTTCTCCAGTGAACTTAAAATTTAAGGAACAACCAATGCACCCAATTCTGCTTCATACCTTGATCTTTTGTAATACATTGACGAACATGGACGTCTGAAATCTAGGTTATATGACAAACGGGATGATTTTGAGTTTCCAGTTGTGAACTTTCCCTTTCTCTGCAGCAATATACCTACCTCCTCAGCATATGGAGTGTATATTTCACAATTAATTCGTTACTGTAGAGCGTGCAGTTCATACAGTGACTTTGTGGAAAGAGCAAAAGCACTGTCACAAAAACTGCTGAGTCAGGGATATGTTCAGCCGTTGTTACTTTCGTCCCTTCAGAAATTCTATGGCTGTCACCACGACATCATACATAGATATAAAATGTCTGTGTCACAAATGAAAACTGACATTTTCAGCTAGATTCATGTCTTCCTGGATTTGAATTTACCCTGGATTGACCCACTGACAGTTTGACGGGTTGCTGTATACAGAGCAGGACATGCTTACCCTTCCTGAGCACCTGATGTTACTCTGTTGTTTTCAGAGTTCACAGTGTTAGTGCTTTTTTGTGATGTATTTGTAGTGTTTGTGTGTTTTGTGGGCATGTAGTGTCTTTGGTCTTCCGTCTTCTGGTGCTCTTGCTTTTGCCTTGTCTCTGGACTTTGATTTATGTAATCTTGTACTTTGTTCGTTCGGTATTCTACTGTCGTTTATCATGCCAAGTTTTCTGACTTTTGACTTGATGAGCTCCCTGTGGTTGTGTGTTGTGATTGTCTTCTGATAGTCTTTTTGACGGGCAACGAATGACAGCTATTGTAAGAACACTTTACCAGTTATTTTTATGTTTGTTGACGATCCCGCACCCATGGAACAAAATAATGGATGTAGAGTTGCTCGACATCTAGCAATGAATTCCGCTTAAACTGATGCTAGGGGTTGTCTTGAACTTACTATGAGGTATGGACAAACCTCAATGTTGAAGGCCTCATGACAACTTCAATATGAAGAACAACACTAAAAGCGTTGTTCCATTGCTTTGTTTTACCATGTATTTGTGGAGACTTTGTTGCATGTGCATTTACTCCATATCCCAGAAAATCAGTAACTAGGCATACCAAATAGCCTGAACATCGTTTCATCTGTTGTTATCCAACTCTCAGTGAACATAGAAAACATCATTGTACATATTTTAGCATAACTCAGAATATTCACAATCATAAAGAAAACCTTAGTATTTAAGGCTTTAGCAGCATCGACCACTAGGTAGCAGATTAAACTGGGCGATATCAACGTTTTTGACCATCTCGAGGAAATAAGCCTATCAGATGAAGCATTATAACACACGGATTACATTTGGAAAGTTTTCTTTTCAGTTATAGCAGAAAACATCCTCTGTTGGATGATCTTACTACTGCAGATTAAATGCTTTTAGATACATTGGCTGACGGCTTACTGTGTTAGGCTTGGTCGGCGTCAAAATCATATATCGACCTTGCAAGAACTTTGCTTATGCTGATCGACTGTCACGCCTATCTGCTATAAACAATATATTTAAATAGGATATGTTTAAAACAACTGCAGTAGAATACCGAAGGCACAAAGGGGTGAAATTCACAAAAATCGAAGTCCAAAGACAGGGCAAAAACGAGAACACAGAAAACAATGACGTTAGACACAAAAACAATGACGTTAGACAGATACAAAGCACAGAACCAGAAATTACAACATTCAGAACAAAGGCACTCACAGTGTGAACTCCAGTGAAACTGAGAGTGAAGGGTAAGCATGTCCTGCTCTGTTAACAGCACCAGTCACACGTAGAGTGAGGCATATATATCTTTGAAATACATGTTAGGTAGCTGATTGGTTAATGTCATTTGCTAACCCTGAGACAAAACCAATTAAAAATCATGATACATGTTACTTCTCTAACCCTCAAACAGTACCAAGTTAAATTTTGAAAAGCTTTTGTAATCATCGAGTGTTCAAACATGGACTAGGACAGATCGGTACCACAAACATAACTTACGAAGACAAAACTAAAATATAACAAGACAACACAAAAAACTAAAGCACTCACAGTGTGAACTCCCATAAAAACCGAGAGCGACATCAGGTGGTCCGGAAGGGTAATCATGTCCTGCTCTGTTAACAGCAACCGTCACACTGTGAGTGATTCAATCCGGGAAAATGTCAAAGTCGGTAGTCAAATCCGGGAAGACGTGAATCTAGCTGAAAATGTTCACTTTCATTTTGGATACTGACACGTCATATCTTTCAATGATGCTATGGTGACGGCCATAGAATTTCTTGAGGGATGAAATTAACAAAGGTTGAACAAATCCCTGACTAAGCAGCTTTTGGGACATGGTTTTTGCTCTGTTAAAAAATCACTGTACAAACTACAAGCTCGTTAGTAACGAATCAACTGTGAAATATACACTCCATAGGCTGGAGAGGTAGGTATATTGCTGCTAAGAAAGGGAAAGTTCATAATGTGGAAATTAAAATCATCACGCTTGTCAATATACAATAAAAGATCTAGGTACGAAGCTGAAGTAGGTGTTTTAGTTTTTTCTTTAAATTCAAGCTCATTTGGATAGATCTGATGTAAATAATCCTTAAATTTAGGATTATTAAGAGAAAGTACATCGTCTATGTAGCGGAAGCTGAAATTAAAGGACTGGGCTGAATGTTTTTGTTTTCTTTGGTTAAGCCCTTGTAAAAACTTGGCCTCGTACGAGTAAAGGAAAAGGTCAGCTAAAAGCGGCGCACAGTTTGTTCCCATAGGAATCCCTATTGTCTGTTGGAAAACACGACCTCCAAATTCGACAAAAATATTGTCGATCAAAAATTGATAAAAAGATTCTCTAAAATTCATTTCTGCACCGATTTCGATGAAAGTTGCTTTGTTGAAAAGAGCTTGAAGGAAGTATTTTTCAGAATATTTTGAAATAATTTTATGGTCAGTAGTTTTCATTTTAAAAAATGAGATACAATTTACTATTTATCTGTAGTAAAAAATAACATTAAGTATTTTGATATCCTTTTGAATTGTATCTATGAGTAATTACGTCATTGTATATAAAATTTGTTTTTTTTATTCAGTTATAAATACACAATGAAAGGATATGGAGTAAATGCACATGAGACAAAATTTCTACAATTAAATGGCAAACAAGCAATGGAACAAAGCTTTTATTGTCGCTCTTCATATTGAAGTCCCATGAAGTATCAATGAGCTAGACCGTTTTTGTTGCATTATTTTTCACCTGATAACTTTGGACTGTAAAGGTAAGATGTACAAATTAGAAACTCTACCCCTCGCAGCTATGTCCATGGCCTATTTTGCTTGCTATTTGGATGCTTTCGGTAATTTATTCTCTATCAGCTTTTACACATATTCCGACCAATGGATTTCCAAATGTTTTGATTTGATATGCACTGAAGAGACATAAGCAATCTCCGAAACAGAGGTGCATAGCTCTTCCTACGTCAGATTATCACCTCTGCCACACCCAACTTCCAAGCAAGAGCATAGGCTCGCACACTCGGCAATATGACCCTGTACTTTCCATTGGAGTATTTCCGGTAGAATTACGGAGCGGAAATGACCTCTGCTCCGGAGATTGCTGCCACACCTTGTCCTCCATATTGGATTTACCACGCCCTTTTCACAGTGACGTCGTACACATCATGACGTATTTCACACTGTGACGTCATGAAAATCGGCCATTTTGAGAGGAATCTCTCCTTCCGGTGTGGCAGAGGTGATA
>MJUU01062511.1:0-10522 GCA_002080025.1 Modiolus philippinarum
TTAAACCTTAATTATTTATTTATTTATTATTCAAGGACGTCCGAGATCAGAAAGTAAATTTTGTTTCTCACAAAACACTCGGATGAAAATAATTGAGAATGTTAACAGTGAAAATGAATCTATGGAATTAATAAAATATATATTAAAGAATGTATCAAGTGTACCTTTTCACATTTTTAAAGCTTTTAGTAGCTAGTAGTCAAGGAATCGTTTTCTTAGCGAATGAAATTGCATATAGTAACAGATTAAGACGGATGTTCTTCACTGGGCACAATAAATTATTACATACGGATCGGACATCTATCATAAGATAGTTCATTACCTGTTAACAGATAAACAAGTTCATTACCAGTTATGATAAGCAATGTCATTACCTATTACCTCCAGGAAAGAATGTTTTATCTCTTTATTGCATAGAGACCTATGTTAATTTTTTTTCCATATTTAATTATCAGGTGTTAATGATATTTTATCTGCGCCAAAACCACAAAAATACAGATAAGATAGCATTACCTGAGATAATGCTATTTTATCTCATTTTTGTGGCTTTGGCGTGCCATAACTGCGTTATTAACCCGTACTTGCGTATTGTCACCTTGACCCAGTTCAATTTCGTCACACAACAATTAGTTTGTCTACGTCATCACTAACTGAACTGACAAACTGCAATATCTAGTCACGAAGTTACAAATACAGTTCGGAGGTTAATTTAGATAGGAAATTTTTGTAAATTTAATTGGTAATTCAGTTCGGAAATTACTGTCAATTTAATTAGTACCTTTATAGTTCATCTTAATTTTGTGCCAAAGCTTTTGTAACTTCAGTATTTACTATCATAATTGTGTTTAATTTAGTACCGAAGTTACCGTATATTTGAGGTGGTGGACAGGTGGGTGCCTTTCTCCTTACTCCCGCCCCATTCGGTCTCCTTTATATCGCCCCTATCTCCTTTACTATGTCCGCCCCATTCAAATTGGTTCCAAAGGTATTTTGAATCTAGTATCGAAGGGTGGAGGGGTCTCATCCTGGAATCCCGGTTTTATTTTTTTTCTAAATCCCGAAATCCCGAACTACAAAGAAACTTAGAGACTGATGAAATCCCAAAGTACGGTGAATTTATTTCCTAAAAGCATATAATCCCGACATCCCGAAAAAGGGCCGACCCACTCTAGTATCGAAGTAGTACCTGATATACATGTGCAGTTACTTTACTTTTGTGCTGGCTTTTTTTCTCTTTGCTTTTGGGTGGTTAGTTTATACTGAACACAAAAAGTTTAGCAACAATTGGTGTGGATAAAAAGGGTTTATTTTTCAGGTTACCAAATTTCAATTATTAAATTAGATTTAACATTTCTTAGCTTGATTTGAGTTCGACTAATCAATAGCATTACGTCTGTCCATAAATTCTGAATATTGCATTAATTTTAAGCTAACTTGACCCAAAAAGAAAAACATTGAAAAAGGGGGGATATGCAAAAAATGCCAAATTTTTCATTTTTATGCAACGAAAGACGACAAAATGTTTTTGATTACCAGAATCGGTTATATAATGGTGATCACGAAGTGATCTTTTCACTTTTTTTTTTGCAAAAGATGAAAATCGCCTACGGGAAAAAAGTCCATGTTAATTTTGGACCATAACTTGAAGGTTCATTCCCATTTATCCAACTTTTTAATAAAATATACTTTACAGGTAAAAACTGAAAGTTGGATAAGTGGGAAAAAGTACCATTATTAAAACAACAAATACTAATTAGAGCTTCGGTAAAGTGTTGGACAAAAAATGTGCTAGAAAATTAAGTCCTGGTAAAAAAAGTACTATATTATATTTATGTTATGTCATGAATTTTGTAAAATTGCTTGAGTCCTTTGATTTTTTTTTTATTAGTTATCTTTTTTTATTATTTTTGTCCTTCTTCTTTTGCATTAATTTGTATTTTTTTACATTAATTTTGTTTTTGTTCTTATTTTTTGTTTTGATGTTAATTTTATTATTATGGAGTATCTTTGCATTTTTCATTGTGTAATTGTCATTTAATGCCACTGCTGGTGGACTGTTAATCCCCGAAAGGTATTCGCTAACCCAGTAGCCAGTATTTCGGTGCTGGCCCGAAAACCAATTTGATTTTTTTTTTGTTGATTTTTTTTTCTTTTAAAGTAGCCTTGCCTTTATGGTCATTTGATACTAAATATTAATAAATAACAAAATACCGAGGTTATTGTAAATTTATGTAATGCAAATGCGCATTTCGACAACTTATGTCTCATCAGTGCAGATTAAATCAAAACATTTGGAAACCCATGAACCAAAATATGTGTAAACGCTGAGAGAACAAATTACAAATAGGATCTAAATAGGAAAGCCAAAATCAGCTAAGGACAGAGCTAACTCCTTAGGGTTTAACAAATTTTCTGAAATTTAGATATTACAAATTTTTAAATAAATCCATGAACCAAAAACATGTGTAAACGCTGATAGAAAACAAATTAACAATAGATTATTAAAAAAAAACAAAGAAATATTTGTTTAATCTAATACATAAATTAACATTTCCACGGTTGTTTGCTGTATCTTGACAGTGCTTCTCAGTGCATTTCCAATAATGAGTGTTGGAGCCCAGAGTCCTAGTGTTGCCCGGAGTCTTAGTGTCTTAATTGTCTTAGGAGCCTTGAGCCTTAAGTCCAACGTTTAAAAAGGTTGGAGTCCTGAGTCCAGAGCCAGAGTCCAGAGTCCTAGTGTTGCCCGGAGTCTTAGTGTCTTAATTGTCTTAGGAGCCTTGAGCCTTAAGTCCAACGTTTAAAAAGGTTGGAGTCCTGAGTCCAGAGCCAGTGTAATTCCCCAAGTGTGTTGAATATAATCTACTTGTGCTTGTGCATTTGCCATAGTTAGACTGAATATGGTTTGTGGCTTGCCGTGTATATGCTGATATGCAAAGCGAATAGCGCTGAATGGTTATTGAGTAGTCGTTGAAAAGTCAGAAATAGACACATGAAATTCACAAATTAATAGGCTTAGGTGCTTTTGAAACAGTACATGTGATTAAGGAGACGACCATTTGATTTCCAGGGGAAGGCTTGGGCGATTTTGCCTAGAAAATTTACCTTTATGAAAATCTCAAACAAATCATCTATTTTCACCAAATGTCCCTTCAAATTATTCAGTTGCATTTGCAACAAAAAAAAAATTATTCTTCGAATCAAAATTAAGTTATTTATTTTCATGACAAGCAGAATAAGAATATTTACTGTCACTGGCACCAAGATTAAATTATTTATTTACAAAATCGCCCTAGCCTACCCCTGAAAATCAAATGGTTGTCAAATGCCTAGAAATATTTCTTGTAATTGTGTCATTTACTTTTTCTTTTTGATTTTAAAGTAATATTTACAATTTTTTCCTTTTCCATAAAAAACTGTATTTATTGGTCAATTTTTAAGAAATATTATAACATGTATAAAAAAGTTAAATAATGACAAAGCTTGCGGTGATGATTTAATAAGAAATGAATTTATTAAATCCACTGCAGATTTGCTTGTACCATTATATACTGATTTTTTCAATTTGATCCTGAACTCTGCTGTAATCCCAGATTCTTGGCTTTCCGGAAATATTCTACCTTTTTACAAAAACAAAGGTTCGCCGAAGGAACCAAAAAATTATAGACCTATAACTATACTAAGCTGTTTTGGTAAATTATTTACAGCAGTGCTTAACAACAGACTTAACTCTTTTTCAGATGAATTTTTGATACTACAGGAAAATCAAACAGGATTTAGAAAAAAATATTCCACCATTGATAATATTTTTGTTTTACATGGTCTATTTGAACTTTTAAAACTAAAAAAGAAGAAACTTTTCTGCACATTTATAGATTTTGAAAAGGCATTCGACAGCGTTTGGCGTGATGGCCTATGGTTTAAACTACTTTTTAATAACATTAAAGGAAAAATGTTTGACGTAATTAAAAATATGTATGCTGATATAAAATCTAGAATCGTCCACAACGGATCAGTTTCGGATTTTTTCCCGTGCCTAAATGGCGTTAGACAAGGTGAAAATCTCTCCCCCTTTTTATTTGCAATATATTTAAATGATCTAGAGGAGTTTTTAACGGATAAAAATGCGAATGGTTTAAAATCTTTATCAACTGATTTTGAAAACGAACTTAACGTCTTTATAAAGCTATTTATTATCTTATATGCGGACGATACTGTATTAATGGCAGAAACAGCTGAAGAGTTACAATCTGAACTTGATTACTTTAAGGAATACTGTGAAGCATGGAAATTAAAAGTAAATATAAATAAAACGAAGGTTTTGGTATTTTCGAAAGGCAGACTACCAGGGAATTTAAAATTCTTATTTGATAACAAAGAATTGGAAATAGTTGGTGATTTTACATACCTTGGCGTTATTTTCCAAAGAACAGGGACTTTTAAAAAAAATAAAAATAATTTGGTCGAAAAGGCATCTAAAGCTATGTATGATATTCTGAGTAAGGGTAGGACAAACAACTTATCAATAAGCTGTCATTTAGATCTTTTTGATAAGATAATTACACCTATGTTAATCTATGGATCAGAAGTTTGGGGTTTCGAAAACACAGATATTTTGGAAAAATTACATATGAAGTTTTGTAAACTTTTACTAAATTTGAAATCGTCGACACCAAATTTCATGATCTATGGGGAACTTGGTAGATATCCGCTAAGTTTATCAATTAAAGTGCGCATGATATCTTTCTGGGCAAAGTTAATTTCTGGTAAACAATCAAAATTGTCTGCCTTGATCTATAGGTTAATGTACTTAAAATCTAGGCAGAATAACAATTTTGAATGGCTTCGTTCTATTAAGTCAATACTTGACGATTGCGGTTTTTCAAATATTTGGCAAATGCAGACGTTTTTAAATGACAAATGGCTTATTGAAAATATAAAACTAAAACTAAAGGATCAGTTCAAACAAACACGGTCCTCTTGCATGGAAACTTCACCTAAAGCTCTGAATTATAGACTTTTTAAGACAAATCTCATCTTCGAAAACTATCTTGACGTTTTAGATAATAAGAATATTTATAGTCTGTGCAAATTTAGATTATCGAATCATAAATTACCGATAGAAACGGGCCGCTGGACAAACACTCAAAGATCTGAGAGAGTTTGCCAGCTTTGCGCATGACGCGAACTAGGTGACAAATATCACTATATTTTAGAATGTCCGCTTTTTGAACAAGACAGAAAAAAATTAATTCCAAAATATTTCTTCATAAGGCCAAATGTCATTAAATTTTCAAATCTCTTTAATAGTAAAAAACCAGAAACATTACGGAAACTTTGTAATTTTATTAGCATTATCAATAAAACTGTCAGTTCTCCTTGAAAATCCTATGTATATTGCTACTCTGTCATAAGTTCTCAATTTTTATCATGATATTTTGTATTTTGTATTTATTGATATATTTGTGTATGTTATTTATGTATATATGTACTGTACCTCTCTTCAACTCTGTAACCATTGTATCATTGGTTTGTGAGTAAATAAAGACTAACAAGAAAGTTTTTAATTTTCAATTAATTGACATGTATTTACTTCTTTTTATCAAATTGTGATATTAAATCAACAAGAATTTTATCCATGAACAATTTTTTCGTTAATTAATTTCCTGACTCAGTATTATCATGTACTAAATAAACATACCCCTTGGCAATTAAACAAAAAGTTGGATAACTGGGAATAGTGATTTTTTAAAAGTTGGATAAGTGGGAAGACACCAACTTGAAATGGATATCTTGCACACCCAATCTGACAAAATGAAGAATTTGTTATGGTTGAATTAAAGCAAATATCGGTTATTTTTAGCCAAGAACAGGATTAATCAGCATTTAAGCATTTTTGTTAAAATTTAAAACGGTTGAAAATGTGTTGCTAAACTTTTTGTTGTTGAGTATAATTATCTGTTTAGTTTAGTTTATACAGCTATGAAAGAACTTACTTTGCATTGCAAAATATTCATCTTCTGCGTAGAAATATCTTAAGCAATGGACCCGGATCCGGAGAAATTCGAGGTGTAAAACAAATTCGATCTATTGCTTCGTTACAAGTAAGACTTACTTGCAATTCCAGGCAACTAACTTCGGGATAGCCCTAGGCTATCTTAAGACTTAAAACTTGGGATGCAAATGATATAGCGTTACGACATTGGCATGCTTTTAGCCACGGTAAATCGGAATTGTCATTCCGAGTTTGACAGGATTCGCAAAAATTTGTTTCTTGCATAGGTTAATACACGAACTTCGTTATACTTGATCAACTGATCAAACAATAAGAGTATTTCATTTACAAATAATAAAACCCATTTTGAACATATGTAAAATATACAACTTTTGTCCAGGTTGTGGTCATATGTCCGGAAATTCGGAATTTGCTAAATTTATAGAGAGCAAATCGGAACAAGAACCCCTTTCGCCCAACTCAACCTCAATGTAGTGAAAATGGAAATAGGTGGGGTTATAGATTCACTATACAGTCGTGATTTTCTTTGACATTTGAATTTAAACAAAAAAGTCGGAACGCCCTTAATTTATTTCATTCAGCATAGCAATTTTGCAAATTCATATTATCTTCTCCAAAAATGTTTAAGCATGTAATCTGTCAAATACACTATAAAAACAAAAGTAATTCAAATACATTCTCATACGTTTTAAATAAAGGATGAAGCCACTGTACTTGTCACTTGTGCGCAATTTTGACAGATTTTGAAAGTTTTGTAGTTTTTTTTGTTTAAATTCGTTGCACAGCACCTTCAGAACCAAACTAAGCAAACTGCCATTTTGAAGGGAAATTGTGTTACAATCGCATTAAAAAATTAGTTTGGTTCTCTATGTCCTTCGGGTAGTATAAACGGATACAAATCGAGTGTGGCATATATATTTTTATTTCATAGGAAGCACATTTATCATAGACCACCTTACACGGTTTTTGACGATATTTGGGCTTATTTTGAAAATGGTCCAACATAGGAACAAAGTTCATCGCTGAATGGCTATACTTCTTACTATCGTTCCGGCAGAGACGTTCTAATTTTATATAAATTTATGCAATGTACGTTTTACTTCTATTTTTAAAAATCTAAAGTTTGATACAATAGCAAAGCGCAAAAATATAATAAAGTTCGAACGATTTGGAACTTTTATATATACAATTGATAAGTTCGGTAAGTAATAATCGAACTAAAATAAATCAGTCAACATATTTTGTTGTCAGAAAAAGTCAGTATGTTTCAGAAATATTCAGTATATGTAAGAAAAAATCAGTTTACAGAAATAATCTGTTCAGAAACAACCAGACCCCATTTTGTAAGTTCAGACAGATTAAGACACAGTTCAGACATTTTAAGAAGAAATCAGGTAAATGTCAGACACTTTTTTTCATGAGGGCTATGCCATACCCGGTCAAATGTCTAAAAGATATCAAAGAAAACGGAAGTAAAAATTTCCCTTTTTTCTAAGGATAAACATAAACAGTTGAGTGACCGGGAACAAACTCCGATTGAAATTTATACAACAATTTGTTTTCTAATAAGAAGTTAAACACATGTTTAAAAATAATTCTTTCAAATGCCTTTCCAACACAACTAAGAAGGGATATGGGCCGATAATTTGAAACTTAAGATCTGTCTCTGTTTTTAAACAGTGCCATAACTTTAGCCAGCTTCCAACTGCTAGGATAAGTTGATGTTCGCAGAGAGTAATTAAAAAGAAAAAGTCAGTAAATGTCAGAAAAAATCAGTATATGTCAGAATAAATCAGTCAACATATTTTGTTGTCAGAAATATTCAGTATATGTAAGAAAAAATCAGTTTACAGAAATAATCTGTTCAGAAACAAGTTCAGACAGATTAAGACACAGTTCAGACATTTTAAGAAGAAATCAGGTAAATGTCAGACACTTTTTTTCATGAGGGCTATGCCATACCCGGTCAAATGTCTAAGAGATATCACAGAAAACGGAAGTAAAAATTTCCCTTTTTTCTAAGGATAAACATATTTGGTAATAAATTTCGATTAACTGATAAACAGTTGAGTGACCTGGAACAAACCCCGATTGAAATTTATACAACAATTTGTTTTCTAATAAGAAGTTAAACACATGTTTAAAAATAATTCTTTCAAATGCCTTTCCAACACAACTAAGAAGGGATATGGGCCGATAATTTGAAACTTAAGATCTGTCTCTGTTTTTAAACAGTGCCATAACTTTAGCCAACTTCCAACTGCTAGGATAAGTTGATGTTCGCAGAGGGAATGTAAACTGAGGCTGCAGTATTTTTGAGCATCTGATGACTGATTTGATCATGACCGGATGCCTTTTTAATATTCAGTGATTTCAACGTATCGACAATTTCATCTAAAAGTATTTCTTGTACACAGAGAACTTTATCTGTACGGAGATCTAACTCTGGTACCGGATGATCATTGTCATTTAAATTTGAAATGGAACAAAAGAAATTATTTAACAAGTTACACTTAATATCATCATCAAAAGAATCTGGATCGATAATCGGTGACATATACGAAGACCGGCCACTATTTCCCATAAGTTTCTTAACTAATGACCAAAATTTTTTCGGGTTTGATGAATTTTCATCCAAAAACTCGTTTGCGTTTAAGAAATATTGTTGTTTCGCATGAATGATCATATTATAAGGTTTCAACTTGCAAGTATTTTGATACAGATTTATCCATTATAAGGAAACAACTATTTAGTAAAGGCCATCTATCATGTCTATTATCTAAATTTCCATTTGATCCTATTATAAGAGGATCTTACTATAAATGTTACAGAGAATACAACAAACTTCGCAAGTACAAAAAGAGACATTTTAAACAAACTATATTAGACAGTTTAGACACCTTGCGTGATAATGATCCAAAACAATATTGGAAATTGATCAATACATTGAGGGAACAATCTGATGATAAAGTACATTCTGTAGCACCAGAGGCATGGCAAAATCATTTTTCCAATTTGAATAAATTACCTATAGCTAATATTCCTAGGCTTGATTAAATTGACAAGGAGGTTATGAAGATGCAAAGCTTTTGTGAGCTTGATTATACCATTTCGACAAAAGAAATTTATGACTCTATCTCAAAATTAAAGGGAGGAAAGGCCACAGGCTTAGATGGAATTCCTTCTGAAATGCTTAAAGCTGGAACCTCAACACTTATCCCACTTTTACAAAAACTATTTAATAAAGTTTTTTCTTCAGGCATATATCCCTCACAATGGTCAGCTGCTTATCTTTCACCAATTTTTAAAAATGGTGATCCCAGTAAACCAGAAAATTACAGAGGTATTGCAATAAACTCCTGTTTGGGTAAATTGTTTAACTCTATTTTAAATAATAGACTTCATAAATTTTTAGATTCAGATTCAGATTCAGATTCAATATTTTATTAAAGTTTCACCACTTGTATATAACAAATCAACATAAAATGACATATACAATGTACATGTACAATAAAAAAAACTACATATATACAAATAAAACATATACAAGTGCCATTCTTAAAAGAATTATGAGAGACTATAATATTAAGTAAAACAAATTATACATAACATTAAAAAATCAGTCTCATTATTAAATTTTTAGAAGACAAAAATATAATTAACAAATGTCAAATTGGATGCCGTAAGAAATCTAGAACTTCTGATCATTTATTTGTACTGAAAACCTTAATTGACAAATATATCAACAAGAAGGGTGGTAAATTATTTGCTTGTTTTGTTGATTTAAAAAAGGCATATGACACTGTTATACATTCTGGAATTAAATATAAATTATTACAAAATAATATCAGTGGGAAGTTTTATACAATCATTAAAAATATGTACAGTAAAAATAGATTATGTGTTAGAATAAAAGATGATATAACTCCACTATTTGATTCTCACATAGGAGTTAGACAGGGTGATGTTTTAAGTCCCAACATTTTCAATATATTTTTAAATGACCTTCCTTCCTGACATGATGTCCGCATGTGATAGCTTTGTTAATGTAAATAATAGTAGAATTGATTGTTTAATGTATGCTGATGATATTGTTATCTTATCTGATACAAAAGAAGGATTACAAAATAGAATAAATGTATTACAAACTTTTTGTAATAAATGGTGCCTAAGTGTTAATTTGAAAAAGACAAACATTCTAATTTTTAACAAACCAGGCAATTTTCTAAATGAATCTTTTGAGTTAAATGGAGACCATATTGAATGTGTTAAAAGTTGCAAATACCTAGGAATTTCCTTTTCTTCTAGTGGTAAATTTTCACAATGTAAAGAGGAGTTGTTTAAAAAATCAATGAAAGCATGTTTCAAACTGCAACAATGTCTATCTTCCTCTAATCCTAGTGTCTCTACATTATTGCATCTATATGATCATACAATAAAACCAATTCTTCTATATGGCAGTGAAATCTGGGGTATATTTTCACCTTCTTCATCAGCATGTAAGAAAAA
>MJUU01062515.1:0-21666 GCA_002080025.1 Modiolus philippinarum
ATATTATTAGAAGCCAATTTCCTCATAAACGAAGAAAAGTCTTTTTTTTTCATCAGTTTCGACACTTGAATGGCTTGGTAGTTGTTGGAAATCAGATGATCTTTCTTTGTCAAAACCTGATAAGAGGTTAAATGATTTATTGACAGATTTAAAGTTTTCCCAACTTTTCATATAGATCTTTGGCTAGGGTAGTAGGCCGAGTGATTTCAATGTCCCCTCTTATAGGCAATGTGTCTAGAATCATGTCACGATATTAATGTTATATGACAATAGTTAACAGAATTGTTTGGTACAATAATGTTGTGTTTGCACATTTACAAGAAGTGTTTTCAGAATTGATCTTTTGATGAAAAACATTACTAAGATAAATTGTCGTATGCTAGGCAGATACAGTAAATCGTCAGTTATTGTATATTCTGACTCCTCCAGTACTGCGACAGTAGCTTATACTGTAGAGTTAGAAAATAAGATTTTCCACAAGATGTGGAATTGCTTTGAGATGGAGAAAAGTTCTACTTGGCGTGAATTAAAAGCTATTGAGCTAGCAATGATTTCCTTTAAGATTGTTTTTCAGGCAAAACTATAAAATTATTAACATATAAATTGCATCAAAATAGTGAATTCAGGTAGCATAAAAAGTTTACATGTGATAGCTAAATCTATATTATCATTGTGTATAGAAAAGGGAGTATCTATTGATATTCAATGGATTCCAAGAAAATAGAACGAAATATCTGATTATATCAGCAGAATGGTTGATTTTGAAGAATGGGGTGTTTCCACAGAGGTTGTCAATTTCATAGATAGCATGTGGGGTCCTCATACAGTTGACCGATTCGCCAGTACTGTAAACACTAAATTACAGAGATTTAACTCATTATTTTAGCATCCAGGATCAGAGGCAGTAGATGCATTTTCACAAAATTGGAAGTTTGATATGAACTTGCTTGTGCCACCTGTAGTTGTCAGGGCATTAAACATCTTATAGCTTGTGAAGCAAGAGGGAAATTAATTGTTCCTTAATGGAAGTCGGCTGTTTATTGGCCATTAGTATTTGATAAGAATAAAGAGTACAAAATGTATGTTCAAGATGTCTTAGCAGTAAAAAACATGAAATGTATCTATATACAAGGTTCAAACAAGGAAACTATTTTGGCACTGAGCCATTTGGTACGCCAGTTTTGGCAGCTATGCTAGATGCATCTTTTTGTGGAGAAGGCCCTAGTACCTGCCATTACAAATTTCCTCAAGTATTGCTAAATTCTAAAGCGGACTCAACCCAGAAAAAATATAAATATAAATTTAACTCTTGGTGTGAGTGGACTTCTCATTATTCTTTTAATTCATTACCTGCATCTCACTTGAATGTATCTTAATATCTAATTCATTTGTCCGAATCTGCAAAATCTGTGTCAAAGATTGATGAAGTTATTTATATATGCTATAAGTTGAGATCATAACTTAGCTGGATATATTGGTCCATGCAAAGACGAATTTATTTCGTCAATACGTGAAGGCATACACAAGAAAATTGGTCACACAGTGGTTAAAAAAGACCGATTACTCCAAGTATATTACAAAAAAATTGTAGAAAAATTTGTCTTTATAAATTGTAATTTTAAAGACATAAGAATTGCATTTTTGTGTCTTCTAAGTTATTCTGTTTTTTTAGAAGGTCTAACTTACTGTTTTTGATACTCATGTTAAGCTTGTTTTAGAAAAGAGTAAGACTGATATTTATAGAGAGGTAAAGGATGTTCTTATTTCCAGGACTGGAACGGTCACATGTCTACTAGCTAACAACTCAAACGAATATATTTTTCGATCTATTTGTTTTTGTAAATCATCAGGTACTTACAAATCTAGAAATACAGAGCATATATCTTCCACTAGAGCCAGAGAGATTTCGTTGTCTGTTCTTGAGAACATAGGTTCAGACAAGAGTAAGTTTGGCTTACATGGCCTGAGTTCGGGGGGGGGGGGNTACATGGCCTGGGTTCGGGGGGGGGGGGTGCTACTGCAGCTGCAAATGCCGGGTCGAGGGTAGGTTGTTAAAAAAACGTGGAAGGTGGAAAAGCGACAAATCTAAAGACGGATATGTTAAAGACAGGCTTGATCTGTTTCCAAGAATTTAGGTTTATAATTTAATCAAACACACAATACCATACGGATATTATCGAAGCTTACTGTGTCGTAGCGAGCTGATATACAAAATACAGTTTTAGTTTTATTTATAAAAGTTCCATGTTCGGCTTAATTCATGAATGAGAACATAAAGATATTAATAAATGGTACTCGATGTTTATTAGTAACCCGTGGTGTATACATATATTTGTTTATGTTTACATGGGGATCCGTTCGATAGTCCGACGGTTCTTTAGTCCGACAGCTCGAAACTCCGACGGTTCGATAGCCCGACAGTTCCATAGTCCGACAGTTCCATAGTCCGACAGTTCCATAGTCCGACGGTTCGATGGTCCGACAATCCAGTAGTCTTTGCCAGAATTTTTTATTTTTATTTTTATTTGACGCTATTGACATTTCACATAAGCTTCAGCCATCACGGAAACATTAGTAAAAAGTAGCTTACTATCCACCATCACTCACCACTAGCTAGCTATACCTTTAACGAAAAGTGAATGAACACGAGGTCAAAATGAACAACTCAAGAGTTACTGGTAAATGGTTATGAGCAACTTATGAGTGCAGGGTTGGTCGGGAAATACCAGTGGCGGTAATTCCCACTGGTAATTACCGGTAATTCCCGTCCTGGGAAATACTGCTAATTTTCAAAAAGTGGGAAATACTGGGAATTATGAAAAAATGATTCCATTAAAACCCTCTTGACATAAAAATACTCCTAAATATTTGTTTAAATTTACTTTCAAATCGATATTTCCTTTAAAATTGTCTTTGAAATACTTTTAATTCACTTTTTAATAAAAAAAACAATTGTATTTTTCATATTATTTTAAAATTAAGTTATGAAAACATGCCTTTATCATGTTTATAAATCAATTTGATAGTTTTTTTTTTGAAAAATTAAGCATACCCAAGCCCATCATTGACATTTATGTTGTTTTAATAATTAACACTCTCATATTTGACACAATTTAAGTTCTTACAATGTCAATTAAATATTAATGATAATTACTAGTACATGTACCTTAATAAATTTGATTCTTGCTTACACAAAACATTTATGTAAATCAATCGCGTTTAAAGGTATTACACTGATTATCATTGAACGCAGGTGATGTTTAATAGTGAAAGTGAGAAGACTTTTAGTGTTTTACCTATTTGAAATAGTCATATGGTAGTGGGAGTCAATGAAATTCCATTTTAATATATCAACTTGCAGCACTTTTCACAACAAAGTTATGAAGTCATATCATTTGACAGTATATTTCTCAGTATTGTACGGGATTTTCCATTATTTCCCGGAATTCCCAGTATTTCCCACCGTCCTGGGAAATATGAGTATTTCCCGCTTTTTTGCCAACCCTGTATGAGTGATATAAAAAAGTTCAGTCATTTGATCGTATTTCAGATAGAACTACATATTAAGATGAGTGTTAAAGATATAAGCCATTTCAGTAACGGAAAATCTTTCATTAAAAATTATAGAAAGAATTCGTTTTTAAAGCAAAACGGATTGAAGATGTACCATTTTAAGTTTAAGTCTTTCTAGTACTTCGAATATCCCTTTCACATTCAGCCTAGTACATTTTGTAACTTGTAGTTCGTTTTAACAAATTCAATAGTACGGTTGGGAAAAGACAAAGAAAGATACCCTGAGTGAAGAGAATCAAACAGCATCGAATATTTAAGATGTACATGAGACCGACCAATCGAATTGCCGACCATTTACCGTGGACAGTGTTGAGATATACAAGCAGATCATGCTAGCCATGTTTGAAGATGGAGGGGTAAATATTAGACGTATTTTGAAGAACAAGTATAGAGCGTCTGATATTTGTGCAATTAACTATCACGTGATGGAAGAGCTAACAATCTGGAAGTTGATTGAAGCTGTACATGCACCTAACATGGTCCAATCAGAATGTTTGAAAACTCAAATCCCTTCTTTCATAAAGTAACAACAAATCAGAGGCATCGAAATAATGTAAGACAATATAAAAAGCCTTACGTCGGCCGTAGCAAGCAGGAACAAAACTGATATCGTCCAGAAAGCCATGACAAAGGCTTAACTAAATCACATCATCTAAGAAAACCAAGAGATTATCGACTTTCAAACGGCCTTGAGGATGCCGTTTGGAGGAGGATGTGCGGAGTTGAAAGAATGAAATGGAACACTATAAAGAGTGGATCTGGTGTTGTTGGAAACCCAGAACGTTCCTACGAAAGCGGGTGTCTTCTTATCCTTATGCCAGTGGGGGTCATTTGTGATGTTATAGATACAGTGGATGACTTTATCGAAAAAAGGAAAAATAGAAAACCTGGACACATCATTATGAGAAGATATCTACGTCATCATCAAAACACTTCAGTCAACGATTTGAGTATCCTGGAAAATGAACTGTTTTCATACAACGTCAGATGTACCCCCCCATAAATCTTATGAATGGGTAGACTGATGAAAATTATGTCCGTATTTGAAGACAGAGAACCAAAACTGAAAAGTATGGACATGAAAGTACCTGCGACCAAGAGCCAAAGAGCTGGAAAATACTTGTGACTTATTTAGCAAAACTGAAGACAGAAAACTAAAATGGACATATATGTGATTTTTGTACTGGATTTGGCCCCCTACTTTTATATTTTTGATAATGAGTTCTTCTTTCTTACTATTTTTGGATTGTGACTTTACATATTATCTAATTAAAATGCTTCTGCTGATGATTACTCCTTGTAACACGTGTATAGCATAACAAGTTTTACTGTTTATTATGCAACTTGTGTAATTTTGTATTTTGTTCAACTTTAAAAAAAAGTAAATATACAAATGTATCTAATTGTAAGCGATTATTACACCCAACTCTCTCACCATTACAAAGTGCATCATCCAACCAATATCGAATGGTGAAATGAGCACATGAACGTAACCGTAAGCAACTCATAGGCACGTGAGCATTCTAGTAAGTAACTCGCGAGCAACTTATGTACATACACATTATTCGCAATATAACTGCAGATTGAATATACCAAAGTTTCATGCAAAAGCACGAGTATTGAAACGGATTCAAGGAGCGAGTTATCTCCCCTTACATTAGTGATGCGTTGATCTCAAGTAAGGCTCGAACACTGTAAAGAATTTGTCCCCATTCCAATTAACAAACGCAGAGGGAATGGATGAAACCCTAAGAAATACAACAAAAGCCATCGAGGACTTCGAATTAATTGAGAACGACCGGGTTTCTCCTGTACCTTTCTTCAAGATTACGTTATTGTTGATTGAAAAGTCGGCCAATGGCAAATATACGACTACATTGGTCGCGCGTGCGCAGTCCAGTCAAAATGACCGCTTAGGGCATGAAATCAGCTACTTGCAATTCATGTGCCACCCTTTTACGGCTTCATGTTTCGGTCACATGATATTCGGTATTATCATTTCCGGTTGACGTCACTACACTGGCGTCGTATCTTGTGATCCACAATGTTAGGTGAAAAGTCCACATATTCTAATTCCATACTTCTGTGAATTGAATGTGACATTCGGTTTTCACTGTGTAATTTTCCATGAAAAAAAAATTGCTATACAAGAATTATGCTCTTGATTCGTGGAGGGAAGTCCTATAGCATCAGAAAAATCGAGTGTGTATGGCTATCTGTAGCTTACATCCAAAGTACTTATATGTAATGAGTTTTGAAACCGTTGGTCTATCAAACCGTCGGACTATCGAACTGTCGTACTATCGAACCGTCGGACTATCGAACCGTCGGACCATCGAACTGTCGGACTATAGAACCGTCGGATAATTGGTAGAAATTCTCGCGTGTCACATTATCATGTAACATTGTTCCCGTGCTTTACATGTTCGATATTAGCGCGAATATTTTAAGTATTTTAAAGTCATTCGAGGTTCGCCAGTCGTACAAAACAACGGCAGTAGAATACCGAAGGAACAAAGGGTGAAATTCACAAAAATTGGAGTCCAAAGACAGGGCAAAAACGAGAACACAGAAAACAATGACGTTAGACACAAAAACAATGACATTAGACAGATACAAAGCACAGAACCAGAAATTACAACATTCAGAACAAAGGCACTCACAGTGTGAACTCCAGTGAACAACACAGTATATTGGTGCCCATTAAACACACCCTTTTTAAGAAATTGTGCTGTCAGAAAAAATTCACAGATACGTGTCAGGTTGATTTATTTTGATATATTTATATGTGTACAAATAATCTTTCTTCTATTGTACCATATGAATTGTTCTATGTAATTTTTTTCAAATATTATATCATTTATTTTGTAGATTGTGTAATGTATTGATTGCAGCGGCCAGTGACAGCTTTTTTGACACTTATGTTAAAACAAAATAAAGCTTACTATGCTGTCGTGGCGAGCTGATATACCCAATACCGAGTTTGAGTTTTATTTATAAATGTTTTATGTTCGGCTGAATTCATGAATGAGAACATAAGATGAAAATGTCATTTTCCCATAGGGTCCAACGTAAAACTATGTTCTGTGCTGGCGGCCCTACTTTTTATCGGATAAGAACAAAATGAGCGTTTTTGTTAAGGACCTTAAGCACATCATTCCTGTAAAGTTTGGTTCAGTGGTTTCAGAGGAAAAGATGAAAATGTGATTTTTTTCTAATAGGGTCCAATGATAAACGTAAGTTCCGTGCTGGTGGCCATGCTTTTATCGGATCAGAACGAAATGAGCAATCTTTGTAAAGGGCCTTCCATACATTATTCCTGTAAAGTTTGGTTGAATTTGCATCAGTGGTTTAAGAGGACCAGATGAAAATGTGAAAAGCTAACGACGACAGACGACGGATGGACGACGGACGCCAAGTGATGGCAATAACCGACACTGACCCTTGGGGTCAGGTGAGCTAAAAACAACTTTTATGCAGGGGGATAACATAAAAACTATTGTAGTCAAATGTGGTTCAAATTCAAAGGAGCAGATCTTTGAATGAAAAGTTCTGCGATAGGGTCAAACACCTGAAGACGGATAACTTGGATGAAGCACGAACTTTATTTATTTTTTTTTGCAGAAGACCACCTAGAGGCTTTTGGTTGATATTGGCTTTGTAGTGTTGAAAAAGGTCTTTGAAAATGTTAACAAAGAACTCAATATTAAGTTAAGGTACACGCTGTCAGCCATCCTGTCTATAGTATGAACATGAAAACTGAAGTTCTGTTGTGGGACCTTTGTGACAAACGGTTTGGTTCCAATTTGCCCAGCAGTTTCAGATATCTTTGCATGTGTTTTCCAATACGGTCCAATGTCTAAAAAATATTTTTCTAATTATCAAGGGCAAGGGCGAGCCTAAAAATAACAAAAACAAAAACAAAAACAAAACAAACAAAAAAAAAACAGAGGGTCACCTAGGAAAAATCATAGCTAGGTTTGGTTCCAATCGGCCCTTTGGATTCAGAGGAGATGTTCTTTCAATGATAAGTTAACGCATGGCAGACGGACGGACGACGGACACTTAGTGATTATAAAAGCTTACCCAGGCTAATGCGGAATGAGCTTAAAATAGCTGTCCAATCTAAAGAAATAAAACGTCTGTACTGCTATCCTGGACCATGGCTTACACGGATAGCCCAATGTCTGAAGAGGTCTCAATTCAACAAGGATAACAGACCTCAAATGTAAAACTGTGCCCTTGCTGGGAGCCATGTTAAATGACTTTTTGATGTCTTT
The DNA here is from genome assembly GCA_002080025.1 of Modiolus philippinarum. Lineage (NCBI taxonomy): Eukaryota > Metazoa > Mollusca > Bivalvia > Mytilida > Modiolidae > Modiolus > Modiolus philippinarum. The sequence goes on from MJUU01062515.1 coordinate 7,854, forward strand.
TTTGTTTTGATCTATTATCCAATTTCAAGTAGTTTCAGAAGTGTGATCAATGTATTTTCCAAAGAAAACTGTTTTACAACTAGCAACCGTCTTGGATGATGTAAAAATCTTCGACTGTGCCAGGGTCAATGTGACTAAGATTTATAAATAACAAATACCGAAGCTACAGTTAATTCGTTTTCTGCATATGCGCATTTTGACAACATACATGTATGTCTCATCAGTGCAGATCAAACCAAAACAATTAACCTAGATCTTTTAATGCATTTCAATATGGATGAATACTGAAAAATGTCTTGCCATTAGGAATACGCATTTCAGATATGACAGCCATTCAAGACAAACCACAAGTTAAAGTTTGATTTTTTCCCCAAAAAGGAGACTACAGGTCACATTGTGAGATCAAGGTCATAAGATCAAACAAGAATAGGCTCATATAAGCTTGTATCACTCACCTGACCACTGATCTAATAAGATTTATACAACAGGGTTAAATCTGAAGTTTCATGGCTAGTTGTAAAATCATTCGTCTGATAAATTATCAGCAATGCCTTATTAATATCACCTTGATTAATGAAACGATTTCACCAATAAACAAGTAGCAAGATTTTCCCTAAGTGGACAGTGTTAAACTGTGTTCCCATGGGCAGCAAGTTTGGATTTAGGACATTTGATAAATGACCAACCTGTTACTGTTCCAGACCATACGTGCATTTGGACCGTACTAATTTTCAAGAATTCGCATTTTCCAAAAGGGTTCAATGTTGAACTAAGATCTGCTGTGGCGGACATCTTTGGTTTAGCTACTAAAATCATACAATTTGTTAGATGTCCATATCAACTTGATGTATAAATAAGAAATTTTCAAATCAGGTCCAATATTAAACTAGATAATTTTACCATAATTAGTAAATATCTATGCAACATTTTTCATATAAGAAATTAACATTTTCTGATAAGGTCCAATGTTAATCAAATATATGCTGTATTGACCATCTTGGATTAATGACAGGGACAAAAATTATCCTTTTGTATGAAGACTTTCATGTGTCCATGCCTTGCAAACAACAACTCCAAAATTCTATGAAACGATTTTCAAAAATTAGCAATTAGCCACATTTCTCATAGGGTCGAATGTTAAACTATGTTCCCTTGTGGTGGACATCTTGGATGAGATTCAAACCTGCATGGCACATATAAAAATTGTAGCTAAACACTTTTGCTATTCAAACTTGACCTCATCACAAATAGTTGTTGAAATATAACTCAAAACATATAACAATTGTAATCAGTCTATGAAAAGAAAAGAGTAAAAACTCCTATATTGTTCATAAAGTTTTTTCTTAAGTTTTTAGATATTACATGCATCTTGAAATACTTATAATTTTTGGTATTTCAACCATAACATCCATTGTGTAAAAGACGAATTTTTTGGGGGAATTTGTGGGAAAAAAGTCAACAACTCTGTGCACTCCAAGGCAGATTTTCAGATTTTTGATATCTGAATACAGTTTTTGAGTTAATTGTAAAAACTGCAATTTGACCCTATGTTCTCTTATTAATAACAGCAGTTATGTCCTTTGGTCTTGGACTAATTGACTGTATACACTGGTAGTGATTTGGGCCATGATGGTAACAATGGATCTATCCGTTGAAGATGAAGTCATTTTTAGAATTTTTGACAGACAGATGACAGAGGCAAAGTGATTGCAAAAGCTCACATGGCCAGATGAGTCAAAAACTCTAGATAAAAGCTACTAGCAATTGTGGAATTTTGTTGCTTGATTTTTATACAAGATATCTTGAATGTTTGGTTACAATCTGACTTAAGGTTAAGTTATGAAGGACTTGAGGATGTAATTTTGAGTTACTAGTTTTTGGCTAAATACACATCTAAATCAAAGAAGTAAAATTTCAAGTATATCGTGCAGATCTTGATCATGTGAACAAAATATCATGAAAGGTATGGTTAATATTTTTAAAGGAGTTGCCAAATAAAAAATACAAACCCATTAAAGCAGTAAAATCAAGGGGTGTCAAAAAAGGGGTAGCGGGGGATTGCTATTTCAAATGCTCATGTTTCGTATTTTTTATGCCATCATGCTAATGATGCTAATGATGCTTTAGCTAGGTTTGCAAATTTCAGGCATGAGAATTACACATTAATTATTGTTATAGGATTTCCTACATGCATAGTTTACAAGATTACAGTTTTAAAGGAGTTGTGGATTAAAAAACTGCTAGAAAAAGATGCAATACGACTATGCAAAACAACAGACATTAATCCCTATTTGTTGACTCTGCATACAACAAGCAACAAAATAACGGGCTACGCCGAGCGTAGCATGATACGACTGCAGCATGTCGCCCAGTGATATTTCACTAAACGTAGTTTAAAGTGAATGTGGACACATTAAAAAGCTTGAAACAATAATTAGATGGACATAAATAGGAGCTTGACACAGTTATAAGCTGGGCACAAACTAGGGAAAAAATTAACCCTTTTGATCACTTACTGACCAAAAAACGGCAAGAGCTATGCAAAATATGTTACTACAAACTTAAAGCTTACATCAAGAGAAATCCAAACAAAAAAATCCCATCAAAATCTGAGGAAAATTGAAGACTTCACATATTTCAAAAAATTCAATCGAAATCAGATGAAAAATAAAGATTTGACATGTTTACAAAAATTGTAATTTTGGCCCCTTTGACCCCTTGTAGCTCAGAAACTGTAAAAGCTAGGCCAATCCGTTGAAATACTACTGAAAGCTAATAGACCAAGAGGAATGCAAAGAAAAAAATCCCATCGAAATCCAATGAAACATTTGACATATTTAGAAAAAATGTAATTTTGGCCCCTTTCACCTCTGTAGCTCGAAAACAGTACGAGCTTTGCCAAATCTATTGACATACTACTGAAAGCTTAGATAAAGAGGAATCCAAAGAAAAAAATCACATCAAAATCTGATGAGAAATAAAAATTTTAAATAATCTGCAATTTCGCAATTTTGGCCCTGTTGGGCTCCTAGCTGGGAAAGGAAACGAGTTAACAAAAATCTAATAGCTGAGCACCATATCAATTTTTCGCAAGGAATCCATTGAAAAAAATGCATCAAAATTGGACTTAAAATAATAAAAAAAATATTCTTTTTTGAGATTCGCCCCTGTTGGGCCCCATTTATCTCGTGAGCAGTACATGCTATGTGAAATCCGTTAACACACCACTGACTGGAAATTTCCTAAGGAGCACACTGAAACAAACCCCATCAAAATCCAATAAATAATAAAGATTCCATAGTCAAATATGCAAAAACACCGAATTTCACCCCTTTTTGGTCCCTTTTTCTAAAATGGGCGGGGCCACCAATTCCAAACTACAACCTTTGTTTACGTGTGTGCCAAGATACATCATACCAAAATTTCATAAAGATCTGTCCACTAGAGGCAAAGTAATGCTGTCCACAGATGCCAACTAAAATGAATGAAAAATCTCATGTGAACATTATTTATTTGAACAACAACATTTTTTACAGATAAAACAAGCTGCAAATTCAACAGATAGTTACATGTATAGCACTAACAAATAATTTAAGGATGTTCGCTGGTCATGTTTATAGATTTTTGTCAGATTTTCAGATTTCTCTGGTTTTATCCATTTTAAAGCTTAATAATTTTTTGCACGGTGACCCCCTAATTTTTTCCCATAATTTCATTTTATACATCTTTTGCAGCATTCTGACAAAATTTTATTCAATTGGTGTTATTTTGTCACATTAATTATTTTACAAACATTGATCATGTTAAACCTTTGGAAAATGCAGAGGAGTTCAGTTTCCCGCCATTTTTTGAAACACTTGAATCTCAAAATTTTATTCGGTAACCTATCAAATTTTTTGGCTTAAATTTCTTCTTTTTCAATTTTCTAACAAAAAATCACATCTAATTGAAGTCCTTTTTATTTTAAATTTGACCAGCGAACATCCTTAATGTGATAAATAAATGATAATGTTGTTAACACAATACTCAGCACATGTGTATTGTGTGTTGAAGGATATTGATGTAGTTTACCTTGTCAAATTTACTTAACAGTGTAACGATGGTGAATGCTTGTAATCTTGAGTTTTGCACAAATATAAACTCATAAAAATAAATAATAATTGTCAACAAACAAATTCTATGGCAACTTTTTTTAACCCAATTTCAAATTTCAAATCAATTTGAAAAATAAATTTTACAATAATTTTGTTTCAAATTTAGTAAAAATATAAACAAAGGATTTTATATATTCTTGTTTTTAACAAAATATTTGATATACATTTATGTTTTGATAATTTCTAAGTACTTTTGTGCATGATGGTGTGTGGAAATCATACAGAAAATTCTGTAAATTCTAAACTCTGTTGGTTAGACCAATAACAAAAATCTTGTAATATAACAGAATCAGATTATTGGCTTTGTTGTTTGTCTTCCAGTGTCTTTTATTTGGAATTTCAACTTTTGATTTTTGGAGCCCCATGGGTGTTTTCCCTCAAAAACCCCCAAAAAGGGGGGAAGGTTGGCAGGCCTGTGAGCTGTAATTTTTTTTATTGGCCACATTATTGTGCCTTTATTGAGTTACTGTCTGAAAAGGGAGACTACTGCTACAAAAATAGCTAATTACAGTAAATTACAGCATGGTCTCGTCGTATGAAAATCAGGAATAAAAGATCAGGCTGGGGTGGTAGGAATTGTTTAAAATTCTTTTTTCTTTTTGGTTCAAAATAAGTAGTTTTTCCCCTTCACAGATAAACTTAAATTGTACAGTCCTTACAACATCACAGTCTATCGATTGTNNCCCCCCCCCCAAAAAAAAAAAAAGAAAAAAAAGACATGAATTTTGAAACATTACTTTTTTCAGTAACATTGTGCACATATCCAACAAACATCCGATAAAAATTATGTTTCTCTGAATCTGTTAAATCCACAGGGTTTTCATAGCTTTGATGTCCCCAAATTCATGGAATTTCCAAGACTTTTCAAGGATATTCTAGCCATCTTCAAGGACTAAAATAGTCGAATAAAAATTCAATGTTGTGATATTATTTTCCAGAATTTGTTCGTATAGAATCTATAGATATCAAATTTATTTTATGCCGGGGTTTTTCCAGGATATTACTAAATATTTTAAAATTCAAGGTCTTTTCCAGGCCTTTGAAGTTCAAAATAAAATTCAACGATTTTCTAGTTTTTAAGGATTTATCGCAACCCTGAATACATCTTTTTAATTTTTTCGAAAAGATAAATAAATATGTGCTTTATAGCAAAGAAAAATTATGCTTTTGTTTTTGTAGGATATACGTAAATATTTAAATTCATCTCACTTTTACTCATATTTATTGATTTGGATTCAACATTTACATTGAAGCAGTTATGAATATCTAGGGCCAAATAAGCCCCTTCCTATAAATAATCCCTTGAATTATTTGTTTTCTGAATCAGATTTTTCAACTTTAATGTCCAAAATTTTATCACATGTGGGTTTTATTCCACTGATTTCTAACTGATGTACGTTATCTTCACTTTCTGCATCTGACGATAACGTTGGAAAGTTTTTACTCGGACTATCACCAAAGTCGCAAGATGTATCCATCATTTGTGCTTTCACATCCTCCTCTTGCGACTCTAAAACTGAAGTGCTATTTCTTAAACTTTGGTCTCTGGCATAAGTTTGTTTATCATTCGAAGCAGCTGCCATAACAATGGAGTCTTTTTGATCTTCCTTATTTTTATCCAAACATCCTGACTGTGTTGCCAAGGTGATTGATGTCTGCTCTGTGTCATCATCAGACTGAGTAACCTTGGCAACAGACGTATGCTGCTGGTTTAAATGTTTATCAACATGACTTTTCAGAACATCAGAATGTGCAAAAGTACTTCCACAGAAACCACAGACATATGGTGTAGCCTGCAAAAAAATCCTTAATAAATGATCTAACAAATATATGATATAAAATGAAATATACTGAACAACAGAAGAAATGCATCACTTGTCTAATGCTGCTTAATTAGCTCCCTGTATATTTTAGATCTATCTGATTCATATTCTTTGTAAAAATAAAATCTAAAGAAAAACCAGAGCTGTCGCCGAATGACAACCAATTATGCCCCCGCTTACTGAACCCTGAATCAATAGGGTAAGTGCAACTTTAAGTGTGTGTGGACACAATATGGGTGTGGACACAGTATAAGTTTGGCACAGTAAAAGTGTCGACACAATACAAGTATGGACATGATGAAATACCTCCCCTTTTTTCCAGAAATTATCTCCCTTTCATATTTCGATCAGCAATCATATTTCCATGTGGTGAGCCCTTGAATCATTTCTATTGGTGGTAGGTATAACCTTTCTGTAAAGTTTCATTTGAGGCATTTTTAATTTTCCCAACTTTTTCTGAGTCCAAAAATTATTTCTATGGGTGCTAGGCAACCTTCAGTAAATTTTCATCCGATTTGAGACACTCTGAATTTTTCTGCCTTTTTTTCAGTTTCTACAGCAACGGCAGCCTTTCTGAAAATTCCAAATGATTTGCGTGAGTACATCTACTCATTATAAGTTAGATTCCTTTGTAGTTGTTGAAATTTGCTTGCAAAGTTTCCGAAAAAACATCAAAAGATGTGTTTTTATTGGTACAGACGGACAGACAGACAAGGGTAAAACAATATGCCCCTTACTTTTAGTCGCAGGGCATACAAAAAAAAATTAAAATCTGATGAGAACTAAAAATTTTACACAATTTGGAAAATGGCCTTTGATCCCTTGCAGCAAGGGAGCAGTAAGAGCTATGCCAAATCCACAGAATTTGGACCGTAACAAAAGGTAGGGCAAAATTCTAAACTTATTTCTTTGAGAAAATAATTTCTTCACAGAATAGCTCCCTAAGCACCCTTTGACCTATCTATCAAAATTGGATATTGTCATTTTCTGGGTATTCTTTGTAATATTATACTATACAAAAACATGATGCAGAGAGGGGAGGTTTTGGTACCCATAAACAAGTTTAACCCTATGGCTTGTTTTTGCTAGTGCTGGTCCCAAGTCTGGCTATTCTTAGTTGTTTACATTTTTCTCTTGTCTTATTTGTGTTTTTCCTGTGTAGTTCCCTGGCAGATTGAAACATCTAATTGTAAATTTCAGCCATTGTAGATGTTTCCTTTTATCCCTTTTTTATTTCATTAAAATTGAAGTCAGTGACGGAAACCATAATGCCAATTTTGAACATTATTGACTCTGCGATTGTTATGTTTGAAGAACATTGTAATCTGAAGTGCAATGACAGTGATGGATAAAGACCATAAATAAGTTGATTGCCCTTTGTCATTATGTCTTAATTATATATATATATATATATATATATATATATATAGCTGTAATATTAACAAGTATTGGTAACCATGGTAACACCTGTTAAGTGTGAAATGAACTTAAGTTTCTTCCAAACAAAAACAAGTAGATACCAAATTGTGTAAACCACTGTCAGATCAATTTATGTACCTAGATTCATTTTGCTAGACAAAAATGGATAAGGGGAGGGTCCAAAGAAGGTAGAGGTTGATTTGGCCTAGAAAAATAATTAATTTTCAGTCCATCTGAGACAAATTAGTTATTTTCATCAAATATGTCACACCAAATAAAAATACCGAACTTACTGTAAACTTAATATCTGCATGTGGCCATTTCGACACTTTATGTCTCCTCAGTGCATATAAAACCTAAATATTTGAAAGACCATGCACTAAAAGATGTTTAAAATCTGATAGAGAACAAATACCAAATATGATTTAAATGGAAAGCCAAAATATTTATTTATTTTAGTTTCTTCAAATCAAAATTAAATTATTCACATCTTATGATAAAAATATTTTATTTTCACTGGCAGTAGGATTAAATTATTTATTCACGAAATTGCTAACTAGAGCATGTCGAAACTGGCGTTGTCGGAAGGGCCCCGTAATTTCGATCCTGAAATTCCATGTAAAAGTAAAATTGAGGTAAGTGGGGATTCACATTCTGTTTGACACAAATGTGTTGATACAGTAATTTGCTGGATACAGTGAATTCTTGAATTTTTACCAAACCATGTCATTTTTCAGCTTCAGACTTAATATCAAATCATTCCAAGTTGATACAGGTCTAAAAATCTTATGAAGATAATTTGGTTTATAGTAAAAAGTAAAAGTATTGGCAAACAGGAAGTGGTTGATCGACAAATTTGAAAAACCACTTTTGCAATTCAACTCATCATTTCAAAGCTTCAAATCAAATTTCCAATCATTCCCTCCAGTAGAAGCCAAGAAATCTGTGACCGAAATTTAGTTTTTAGTAAAAATTCAGTCTCAGCAAACAGGAAGTGGATGTCCGACAAACTTGAAAATTGTTTACACAATACAACTCATCATTTCCAAGCTTTAGACCAAATTTCAAATCATTCCCTTCAGTAGAAGCCAAGAAATCTTTGACGGAAAATTTGGTTTACAGTAAAAATTCAAAGTATCGGTAAACAGGAAGTGGATGTCCGACAAACTTGAAAATTGNTTTGCCTAGCAAAATAATTAATTTTCTTGTCCATCTCAAACAAATTAGTTATTTTCATCAAATATGTCACATCAAATAAAAAAATACTGAACTTACTATAAATTTAATATTAGCATTTGGCCATTTCGACACTTTATGTCTCTTCACTGCAGATGAAAGCTAAATATTTGGAAGACCATTAACTCAAAGATCTTTAAAATCTGATAGAGAACAAATACCAAATATGATCTAAATGGAAAGCCAAAATATTTATTTATTTATAGTTTCTTCAAATCAAAATTAAATTATTCATATCTTATGATAAAAATATTTTATTTTCACCAGCAGTAGGATTAAATTATTTATTCACAAAATTGCTAATGATACAATTTGTTCCTTATGTTTCAACTGCTGTCGTTTCTTTAACTCTTAGACATGAATTTTGCAAAAAAAAAAAAATTGAAAAGAACTTTTCCTTTCAAATGCATGCACTTTCCCATAGATTCAAATCAATAAATAAGATATCTTATAAATACTCAACCAATGAGATACATTTGTTGGTAATCTCACTGTAGCAAGTTAGTCATACATGGTCAAAGAGAAGACATTTTGAAATCAATAAAAGAAAATGTGTCCATGGGACACGGATGCCCCTGCCATACAGATATATTGGCTAACAGGAAGTAGATGAGTAACAGACTTGAAAGGGGAGACACGGTACAACTCATCATACCAAATATCAAATCATTCCTACATACACAAAGGTGAGATGTATGTACATATAAATGGATATACAGACAGTTGGACAGACGGACGGACAATGGTAAAACTTAATGCCCTTGTTCCCTAACAGCGTTGGCATGAAAATTATCTCCATATAAGACTAACTTAGTACAGGGAGATAACCGTCAAATGTTTATAATTGTTATGAAAACATAAAGTACACAAAGACAGTACTACATAACTTTGATATTTAAGATGACGAACATTTGAAGTTTGATGGATACCCAGCTGATAATAAGCAAGCAAGTGATAATGACCAAGTGTGATCATGTGACTTTTATGTATAAAGACATTTTCAGAGGCGACATATTTCATTATGCAAAACATTACTATACCAAATATGACAACAGTTATAAACTTATTCAGAAAACTCAAAGAAAAGAATCGAAAACAAAACATGCAAAAATATGTTTTGATGGCAGAAGAAAATGAGCTGTTTGATGCAATTATGGATGGTGACTTTGAAAAGTGTCAACTCCTCTTAGATGGAAATACTAATGTAAATTGCAAGGATTATTTGAAATCAACACCACTCATAGCAGTATGTCAAATAACAATGCAATATAATGAAGACAAAGTTATCAAGTTTGTGGAATATCTCCTAGAAAAAGGTGCTTACACACACAAGAAGAACACTTTTGGGAAGACGGCAAAAGATTATGCTAAAGAAAATGACTTGAAGAAAATTGAAGAACTGATTGATGAAACAGAAGCACAAAGATTCTGGGACAATGTGAATGAAATGTTTTAAAATTTATTCAAATTATTATTTCATTGTATCATTTGAACACAAGTTAGTGTAGTGACATTGAAGAAACTGATTTTGTAGCCTTTAGTACATTTGTGAAGAAAGAAAAAGATTAAGAGATAGAAAATGACCTCCAAAAAAGTTGAAGAACTGATTGATGAAACTGAAATGCCATAAATGAATTGAAAATGTCCTTTTGAATGTGACATTTGAATAGAAGTTAGTATAGTGACATTGAAGAAAACTTATTTTGTACCTTTGAGAGCTTTGGAATTAAAAATGTAAATAATTCATGCTTTTTTTTATATTTGCTGACATTTGAAGAAAGTATATTTTTTTGTTATACAAAACAATGCAATTCAGGTTAGTAGTATCCTTTTGCAATAGTCATTGATATTGTTTTTTGATAAGGGGAGATAACAAGTCAAGTTCTACAAACTGGTTTCCTGTTAACACATCTTGAAACCAGTTTGCCATTGTGATAGCATGCTTTTTCATTATCTACATTTTGATAACAGTTACTAAGTTGTAAGCTTCTAAGAAGCACTACAGATGTTTTTGATTCTTTTTCAAAATAAATGCTAAAAAGGCATCAATGATACTGATGTTTTCAAACACCTTGCTGATCTAAAGAGTTATCTCCCTTAACCTAGGTCTACTCAGTAACCTTAAATTTATTAATATTCAATATTATTAATTTACCACTTAGAAATCTAGTATTACCTGTGCATGAGACTGAAGATGTGTTTTCAGTGACTGTGCGTTCGTAAACCCTGCATCACAATATTCACATACATAAGGTCGAAGTTCAGCATGAAGGATGAGGTGGTTCTGTAAATCAAAAATATACAATCAATATTAATCACAAAGAATACATGAAATAAAACGAAACAAGAAAAACTGTGAGCAAAGCTCGTCAATATTTACCCCCTGCTCCCCCAAAAAGATCAAATCAAAATTTTAAATTGATCATGTTGATGGTGCACAATGGCAATGTGTACTGAACATTCTGTTAAAGTTTCATTGGATTTCACTAAAATATATAAGTAGTCTAAGAGGAGTTGTCGCCACAAAGTGTGTAACCCTATGGCAGACAGAACAACGAGTGGACAGACAGATGGATGAATGAACCAAAGAATGAACACAATGACCACTATACACCACCCACTAGAGCGAGGGGTATAACAAGAGGTCTCTCCATTCCTTTTCAGCCAGTAAAGTTTGTCTTAATTACTTTGTGATGTCATAAAAGAGAAATAAGAGTATGAAAGCAGTTAAGTAATTTGTTTATGTCTCATTTTCAATTGCTAAATGAAGTCTCGCACTACATGTACTTTTTCAAATTCATAATTCCTGCTTAAGTTTCAATATAAGTTTAGGTCAGTATTGATTTTCCATCTTCGCTAGCCAAGGATTACGATCCGCTCCTCTCCCCCATTCACCCTTGGCATATCAAGCTACTTTTTTGGAGACATGAGTTTCAACTTATCTCCCTTTGAAGTAAGATTTTCAGTATGAGTTATTGTAAAAATTAAAGATCATTTGTGATATCTAATAATGTCAAAATTAAAAAAATATCATCTCCCCTTCAAAATTCTGGGTAGAAACCATGAAGTAACTTCATGCACATCTTCAGATAGTGTACTACAACTGTGTAACATTTTATCATAATCCAAGCAGACGCTTAGGAGAACATGCACTGACATTACATGTAGGTACATGGACAGACAGACAGACAAACAGGGTGATTCCTATATACCCCCAAACTTTGTTTGTGAGGGTATAATTAATGTCCTCTTCAAAATTTCAGACAGAAACCATATTACTTCATGCACATCTCCAGGTGGTATACTACAACTGTGTAAAATTTCATCAAAATCCAAGCACTAGTTAAGAGGTTTTGTGCTGACAAGATTCCTCCCTTTTTTTTCCAGAAAATGTTCAATTATCTCCCATTTAAAATCTCAGGCAGCAACCATATTACTTCATGCACATCTTCAGGCAGTGTACTACAACTCTGTAAAATTTTATCAAAATCAAAGCAGCCCATTAGGAGAACATTTGCTGACAAGGTTCGCCCCCCTCCCCATCCTTTTCAAGAAAATAATCGAAGAATTATCTCCCTTTCAAAATTTCAGGCAGCAACCATATTACTTCATGTACATCTTAAGGTGGTGTACTACAACTAAGTAACATTTCATCAAAATCCAAGCAGCAGTTTGGGAGAACATGCCCTGACAAGGCATATGGACGGGCAGACAGACAGATAGACAGACAGAAGGACAGACATACAGGCAGATGGGCGGACAGGGTGATTCCTATGTACCCCCAAATTTTGTTTGCAAGGGGTATTATAAAAATCCTGGATCCCGTTAAAGGTTAAGCTAGATTTTCTGCTGAAAAAAAATGGCTGAAAAAAAAAAGCTGATCTGGGCATGCTGGGAATCCTGAAACATGTACTTTTCCCTCCTTTACTTGAATCATCCTCTTAATGTTATATTCTTAATATTTATTGACAAAATTTGCCCCTATTCCAAAATCTGGGAAATCAACAGTTTATCAGTACTCATCGGTAAGTTATTATACAATTTAAAGTGAAACCTGTCAAAGGGCTGTTCCAGCAAAACACACATGTATGGGAAGGGGGAAAGCACTCGGAAATTGTTATGGCAACCCATAGACACAAATTAAGATTTTATTATTTACTTGTGAATTCAGAGTTTAATTAAAAACACCCACACATAGCAGCAATTGCCTTCCCCTGTCCCATGTATGGTTTGCTGGAACAGCCCTAACATAAAACCATTTCAGTTTGGTAATGAAGATTTTGTTTAATGTACATGATGTAGAAAGCTTTTCAGCTTTCACAGGATCAGAATATACACTGATACAGAGGGATCCATTGGCATGTTATTTGGTGAGAGCCTTGACGCATATGTAAGCATGCTTATTTCTTGGTGATAAATTGTTTATGTCTTGGTGTAAACATGTGTTTATGCTCTGATGTTAACATGTTTAAGTATTCATATTAACATGTTTATGTCTTGCTGTGAATATGACTTTACAATTTACCTTCAGATGTTCCAGGTTGATAAATCCTCTCCTGCAAATTCCACACAAATGTGGGCCGTGGTCACCAGTATCTTCAGTTTGACCTTTTGAACCTTCACCTTTGCTGTCATCAGAAACTTCACTTACTTCCATTGGCTCATGCTTCACTTCAACAGGAACTGGATTACTAGGAGAAGAAAGATCATGTTTCCTCTGTGAATCGGATGTTGCAAAAAATTGTTTTTTTGTACTAGGACTCAACTTGACTCCATCAGAACTATTTTTCCTGTTGGCAATGGAGAATGATGTTGAATCTTCATTCCTATTATTCATTAAGTCTATCAATAAATTAAGAAATAAATTTGAATCTGAAGCTTCAAGAGTTCCAATGATATGTTCAAGTTTTTGGAATGTACCATGTGGGATTTTGCCAAGCAATTCCCATTTCAAAACATGAACTCTTGACCTTAGATGTTTAGCTAAATGACCTTTGACCCTGAAAGCAATGTCACAATCATCACATTTAAATGGTCTTGGGTTTGTTGATGTTGCTATGACAACAGGCTGCTGAACCAATGAAAGATGGGATTCTGTCTGTTCATGGACTTTCAAAAGTTCCAGAGTATTGAATCGTAATTTACATTTTTCACATTTGTAATATTGGTCCAAGAAATGTG
>MJUU01062515.1:30468-45447 GCA_002080025.1 Modiolus philippinarum
CACTAGAACTAAAGTTATGCTGTCCACAGACGCCGACGCCAGCGCCATACCATAATACGACCGCAAAATTTTGCGGTCGTATAAAAATCAGTATTAAGAAGTTGTATCCAAAGGCATGCAAAGGATGTCCCCCATCTGACAACAGAACATGTGCAACAGCACTGCCAACATGAGGTTCTGTACAACAGATAAAATAGAGGCTGTATGCATGCAATATTTGAAATCAATCAATCCTGATTAAGCTGATTTGAAATCAATCCCTACAGTAAAAGCTGATAAAAATGCTGCATACCACATTTGAAATCAATCCCTCCTGCAAAAATAAAGTTCATAAAAATGCTGCATACCAAATATGAAATCAATCCTTCCAGTAAAAGCTGACAAAAATGCTGCATACCAAGTTTGAAATCAATCCCTCCAGGTTAAAGCTGACCAAAATGTGATAAAAGTTCATGTTTCACTTAATTTTGTAACTAAGCTCTCATTTAATCAAACAGGAAGTACAAGTCCAAGAAGACTTTCCTTACAACAAGGTTTCTCACAACTATGGTAAAAGTTGAAATTTTCGTGGGGTGATATTTTTTAGCAATTTTGTTGGATGGAAATTTCAAGAGGGGGCAATTTTAGAGACTTTTATTTTCTACAACATCATTGTTTTTATAATGACACTTCCAAATCAAAGCATTCAGAGAAATTTTTTATTTATCTTGATGGCAAATGTAGCAAAAATTAACGCCACACAAAAATTTCCACATATCATAGGAAAAAGAAGGGAAACGGGGAATGTGTCAAAGAGCTAACGACCCAAAGGGGAGTTATAACAACTCAAAGCCACCATAAGATCTTCAATGAACGGTGAGGAAACCCCACACCCAACGGCAGGTCGGAGTTGGCCCCTAAATAAAGAGTAATCAAGTTCAGCGAAATAAACATCATCCTAGACTCCCATAGACATAAAGTGAACTAACTAGAAAACAGACAAGACACACAATGGCTTAATAAATTTCCTGACTTAGGACAGGCACAAACCTCCTGGGGCGGGGTTAAACTAGTTTTATTGGGCCCAAACCTTCCCCCTACAGCCAATGTGATAAATAAAGAAACAATCGTAACAACAGTAAAATTCAGTTGGCAACAGGACTGAGTCAATTGTGAGAAATGAAACTGAGAGAACTAAATATACGGACATAAACATGAAATCACAAGAGACCACTAGCAGTTAACTGATGCATATACAGTAACTATATAACAGCTGCATACAAAATTTGAATAAAGGGCTAAGCCGAGCACAGCATGATACGACCGCAGCATGTCGATCACTGAAATTTGAACAAGTGTAATATAAAGTGAATGTGGACCCATTAACTAGATGGATACAATAAGGAGATTGATTGACATAGTAATCAACTGGACACAAACTAGGGAACAAAGAAATTAGCTCTTTTGATCCCTGAAAGCTCAGAATCTGTAGGAGAAATGCTAAATCTGTTGAAGTACTACTGACAGCTTACAACAAAAGGAATCCAAAGAAAAAAATCCCATTGAAATACGATCAGAAATAAAGATTTTACATATATGTGAAAATTGCAATTTTGACCCCTTTGACCCTTTACAGCTCAGAAACGGTAATAGATACGAAAAATCCATTGACATAATGCTGAAAGCTTAAGACAAGAGGAATGTAAAGGAAAAAATTCCATCGAAATCCAATGAAAAATAAAAATTTCACGTAATCTGCACATTTGCAATTTTGTACCAGTTTGGCCCCTCATAGCTCCAAAAGGAAACATGTTGTCAAAAATCTGATAGTCAGGCGCCATATTAATTTTTCATAAGGACTCCATTGAAAAAAATGGAAGAATGTGTCCATGGGACACAGATGCCCCCGCCTCCTTGCAATCGAAACCCTTAAATTATTAAAGGCATAATTATGCACAATATATATATCAAATATTATAAAAAAGGATCTTTCTCCTGTGATAAATAGGCACTAGAACTGGTTTGGTTTTGATATAATGTGTAGTTCCAACAAATAATCTGAGAAACAGTCTTATATGTAATACTAATCTATTTTTAGCAACTGTGACCTTGACCTTGGGGGTATCTACGCTAAAATCTATGGGATTATGTCTATAGTGATGAGTAAGCAAGTGACCAAGTTTGGTTTTGATCAGATGCAGAATACTCAAGTAATCGTTTGGAAACCAAAATTTTATTGAAATTTTAGTCTATTTTTAGCAACAGTGACCTTGACCTTGGTGCTACCATCCTGGAAATCAATAGGCTTTTGTATTGGGTGATAAGCAAGCACATGACCAAGTTTGGTTTTGATCCAATGTAGTATACTCTAGTTATCATCCGGAAACCAATTTTATTGAAATTTTAGTCTATTTTTAGCAACTGTGACCTTGACCTTGGGGGTACCAACCCGGAAATTTATAGGGTTCCGTCTTGGGTGATAAGCAAGCATGTGACCAAGTTTGGTTTTGATCCAATGTAGTATACTCAAGTTATCATCCGGAAACCAAAATTTTATTGAAATTTTAGTCTATTTTTAGCAACTGTGACCTTGACCTTGGGAATACCAACCCGGAAATCGATAGGGTTCTGTCTTGGGTGATTAGCAAGCATGTGACCAAGTTTGGTATTGATCCGATGTAGTATACTCAAGTAATCATCTGGAAACCAAACTTTTATTGAAATTTTAGTCTATTTTTAGCAACTGTGACCTTGCCCTTGGGGGTACCAACCTGGAAATCGATAGGGTTCTGTCTTCGGTGATAAGTAAGCATGTGACCAAGTTGGGTTTTGATCGAATGTAGCATACTCAAGTTATCATCCGGAAACCAAAATTTTATTGAAATTTTAGTCTATTTTTAGCAACTGTGACCTTGACCTTGGGGGTACCAACCTGGAAATCTATAGGGTTCTGTCTTGGGTGATAAGTAAGCATGTGACCAAGTTTGGTATTGATCCGATGCAGGATACTCAAGTTATCATCCGGAAACCAAAAAGATGGATGTACGGACATACGGATGTACAGAACGGACATACGGACGTACAGACGGACGTACGGATCAGGGTAAACCTTAATGCCTCCGACCGCCTAGCGGCGGGGGCATAAAAACTGCATCAAAATCAGACTAGAAATAAAAAAATAATTTTTTTTGTGATTTGCCCCTTTTGGGCCCCATTTTTCTCATGAACGGTACATGGGACCTGCAATTCGTTGACATAATTCTGACTGGAAATTTCCTTAGGAGCACCTTAAAAGAAACCCCATAAAAATCTGATGAAGAATAAAAATTCTACAGCCAATTATGTGAAAACACTCAATTTTGCCCTTTTTGGCCCCTTTTTTAAAAACTGGAGGGGCCACAACATCCAAAACCATGCAAAGGAACATTGTGTTAAAATTTCATAAGGATTGATCAACTGGAACTTAAGTTATTGACCAAAAACAAAAGTGTCTACAGACGACGACAACGCGGACGACGACGACAACGACGACAGCACCATACCATTATACGACCACAAATTTTTTGCGGTCGTATAAAAATAATCCCTAAATTAGAAGCCCGGAATGTTTGTGACTGAAATATTTTGTGGATGAATAGATAGACAGACAACAAGGTGATTAAAGTATACCCCCACCAACCCCCATTCTTTTTGGCCTAAAAAAAATACCTGTGTTTCCAGTAACATACTCTTCAAAATTATGATCGGTAGGTAGGCATTTTTAAAAAAATTTTCCAAAACTTTTTAAATAGACATATAGAGAGTAACTTCTGGACTTTAACAGTGCTTCTTTCAAAATTGCTAAAAAACCCCTAGGGTAGGCATTTTCAGCCCAAAAAAATCTAGGGTCGGTTGGGTACCAGAAGCACAGATTTTTTATTATTCTGCCTTACCTTTAGTTAGTTAGATCACAATTAGATCATTGACAAAATTTAAAACTTCATTGGCTCACTAAAACAAATTCAAATTTCACAAGTAAACAAATGCAGAACATTTGCATACTACTATTTTTGTTTTATTTGACAACCCTGAACACTCAGCCAAAGAGATGATAAAGGCTTTGGCCCAATATTTTATAATCTAATAAAATACAGTGAAAGTGCTTTTGTTTGTTGCGTTCCAATTTTCATGGATTTCGTAGTTTGCATAAACCACAAATTAAGTCCCCAATGAAATACATTTTTCCCTAATGTTATAATGAATAGAATTTGAAACCATGAATTAAAATACCCATGAAATATTGATGTTTTTGAGGTTCTTTAACCACGAAAATTGATGTCCACAATTAAAAGAACTTCCCCATTACAACCGATTCAATAAATCTGTCCCCATCGTGAGTTTGTGACGTGTATATCTTTTGTCAGCTTCAGTGTTAAAGGAAAACACAATGTCATCAAATGTGGACGGAAACATACAAGATATTGTATACATTCATACACAATGTAGGATTGTGTCATCTTTTTACAAAGGAACTGCTAGTTATTGAAATACAGGCGGCAAACATTGAATAAGTGACAACATCACTGCATTTGATTGGTCAAGAAGGTCGGGTAGGGACACATTTATTGAATCGACCCTATAGCATGTGTACAATTCAACATGTATGTTTAATCTGATAATTTCACAATACAATGTATAAACATGCCAAAACACACATTTTTAAAATTGATTTAAGGAGGTTTGCTCCTTATGTTTTCATTGTTGCCAACCTCTGACAATGAAAAATCATGTCATGACATGACATGATATACCAAAAAGCGTGTAAAAATCCGCGACATACTTTCGGATTAGTGTACAAATATATATGAAAACCAATTTACTACTATGAACTCCCATTGCATTCAACATATGCCTGTTTTGCTAATTTTAGAACAAGCTGACAAGGTACATAATTAAAACAATTGCAAGTTTGGTTGAATTTACAGGAAAGCAAGACAAAATTAGAAAAAAAAAATTAGTAAAGAGTTTCTAAGCCTTGTCCTTGATGACCCCATCATTCAACGAATTTTCTCTAGCTGATAAGGTGGTAATTGGTTTGGACCCATTTTGACAGATTAAGAGTTTCAAATGTGCCCGAGCTTTTGTATATCTCACAAGATTACTTTCTGTAAACATGGTAAATGATCCAATACAAATGTGTAAACTGCAAAGACCCCCTACTCTTTTACTTTAAATCATCAAACCCTGACACCCAAATTTTGTCTTGGTATCACGAATCCGGTAGAAAAGTGTAGTTTTCTCTTTGCACTCGTGTCTTTAGTCGACGCAACCAACCAAGAAATTGAAACTAATTACGATTCAAAACCAGTTGTTTGCCCGAAAATTGAAGTTTTCGATTTAACCTATGCTCATGAAAAGTCCGGAGAATCACGGGAATCGATAGCACTAATAACCAAAAACATTAACCTCGAATCCAGAGATTCACGAAAACCGCGATATCGCTAATAACCAAAAACGTAAACAACGAAAAGCGTGTAATGGTGTGTGAAGTTCGGAAAAGCGTGTACATGCCGTGTGACAAAATCTACGCATGTAAACCGTTGAAAAAGCGTGTGTTACACGCGAAAATCATGTGAGTTGGCAACTATGTGTTTTGGGATTTTTGTCAGATTTTCGGAATCCTCGGGTTCTATCCATTTAAAAGTATTATAATTTTTTGCCAATTGACCCCCTTATTTTTTTCCATAATTTCATTTTATACATTTTTCTGAGCATTCTGTAAAAATTTCATTGAATTCTATTTATCCTGTCACATTCATTCATCGTAAAACCTTGATAATCCTATGGAAAATCAGAGGAGTTCGGATTCCCGCCAAATTTTCGATCACTTAAATCTCAAAAACTAGATCATCAACCTATCAATTTTTTTCACTTAAATTGTTTCTTTTTTAATTTTCTAACATAAAATCATGTTTATTTGAAATCCTATTTATTTTCCAAAGAAGTAGCGAACCCCCTTAACATAATTGAAATTAAAGTACATACATGTATCTAACGATTTACACAAAATCTATAAATGGCTTATAACATACCTGGAACAGTTGAATCTCTGCCCAAATTGAATCCATACACTGTCCCTAAACTGTTTAAAATAAAATTTTCAAATCATATAAATTAAAACGAAATAAAGTACATATTACATGTATATCTAATGTTTTTATTGCCAATTCAAATTAGTACAAGTATGAAATTGCAATAATTAATCTGTGTTTCCTAAAATTTGGAAAACATAGTTATAGCTAATATACTATGGGAGATAACTCTATTTCTGATATCATAGGATTAATTACAACCTAACTTGTTCTTTCTCTGTTTATATCAAAACACAAATATTTACATGATCTGTAAATAAATATATAATTCATTCGATCTTCGATGGCTCGAACACCAAAGGGACCAATAAAAACAGCTCAAGTAAGAAGGTGTGATCAAGCTATGGATGTCGAACTACGTTACAATTTTAACAAAGAGACTACAAAAGTTCATGCATGGTGTTTGAGATATTGCAGTTGAGCCATCTTATTTCAACTGTATATATGAATTTTCAGAAACTAAACTTCTCAATAAAGCAATTTTAAGTCGGATTGTAAGGGGGTTTAAAACTGCACATCATTCTCGCACATCTGACAAAAAATGGAATTCACCATGGAAATGTTGGCGAAACGATTTTTGAAATCTTATTATAGTTAAATATGATCAGATATGCCACTTTTATTTTACTTACCCACCAATAAGTGATATTTATTAAAACCACGAAAATTGATGTCAACGAATAAAAGTACTTCCACAGAGCAAGATTATCAATTTTCATATTCTAGTCTACTACTCAGTTTATCCTTTCTATACGTTTTATTTAATTCCATGTACGGTACATTTTCTCAGAAAATAAAAATGCAAATATACTAGTACCGGTACTAAGTATGTCAACAAATTACTTCTTTTTCCATGAAATTGTAGTTTTTAAGGATTTTCAAGGACTTTTCCCAAATATCATGTATTTTCTCAAGTCCAAGATTTTTTCATTTTCAAGTACTTTCAAGGATTTTAAACACCCCTTAGAACCCTTCTTTTCTAATCCATAATTGACGATCTTTTCTAATCCATAATTGACGATGTTTCCTGCATGTGTAATTCATGCACATTATATCAGGAGGTAGACCTAGTTAAAGGGACATAACTCTAAAAAATCACTAATACGTTTGTTTTAAACATTTTAGTAAATATATTCTAAGGTTCTAATTGACATTGATGATTTTAATTTTTTTTCGCATCAATGCTTTAAAAGCCTGGATAAAACTGCCCGTTACAAATGCCCTACTAATTTAAAGAGTTATCTCCCTTAACCCAAGTCTGCTATCGTAAGTAATCTTATTTTACCTTGATGAAATTTTTGTTGAGTCAGATTTGGCTTCCTTGCCTTGACTACTCTTATTATCAGAAGTTGTTACAGGAACATGGTCAGTTTGAAGCTTTGCACACATTGCTGGTCTAGAGGAAATCAAACCGGCAGTTGATGAAGAACTTGCAAAACTAAAAAAAAAAATAAAATAAATTTAAATTTCATTCATTTTGAAAACTGCTATGGTAAGTCAACATTGACATGAACAATTACCATTATTTCTAACATTTTATTTGAGTAAAATCTGATATTTGGGTTCTTCCAAGTCTACATGTTCATTTTTACCCCCATCTGCTGGTATGTATAATTTTTCAGACTTCTCCAGGTAACAGTAGACAGAGGAGGTTACATATGACTGAACAAGATAAAAAGATATACAATAATGAAGATTTTTATGAACTGTATTGATTTTATTGGTACAGTATACAAATTTTTGACAACTTTTGCATTTGTTAAGTATGCATCATCTTTTTCTGGTTTCCAAAAATTTATAATTTAACAGACAAATTAAGTTACCAAAATCTGCAGAATAAAATATTAGTTACGCATTCTTCTAGTACCACAAAGTTGATGCCTCTACTGTCAAGAAGGAAATCACCAACTCATTTTTCCATTAATTATGTACTGGCTCAAAAGTGACATCTCTGAAAAATTACTATCTAAAGATAGGAAATAAAAGAACGAAGTATTTCAATGGTGCAAAGCTCATTTCATAGCTGGTTGTGAGTTTACCTCTTATGCCATTTGGTTTTACATCCTTCAAACATGCTTTGATTAATGCATTGAAGAGATACAACTTTTTGAAATGGCAATCCGCAGAATTAAAATTGATTGCAATTTTGGTGTTTTGTTTTTCATTTTCCAAAATCAATATGTGTGGTGTTTCATTGCTGACATTTCCAAAAATCTAATCTAATTTCATAGATAACTCTGAAAAGATACCTTTCATTTTGGTCTTTAGACAGTTCATCTGTATCTTCATCTTTGATATCATCTGATGCATCATCATCAATAATTTCATCTTCACCGTCGATGTCATTTTCATCTTCATCCATGGGCTCACCATCATCCTCGGCCTCGTCTGCCTCATCTGTTTCTTCGTCTCTTTCACCTCCATCTTTTCCACCTTTTGTCTTTATTTTGATTTTTGCTTTCTTTGAAAATTCACTCTGCATCTGCAATGCTTCTTGATCAATCTGTGAATCATCAATTTGTGTTGGTACAGGTACAATGCCCTTTTCTACACATTTCTTGTGATGGGCTTTGGATTTCATATGTTTTGTTAAATTTCCTTTTGTTTTGAAAGAAAATCTGCAGGTTTTGCAATGATATGGCCGTAAATCAGTGTGAGTTCTTATGTGTTTCTTCAACATACTTGGTTTTTTGCAACGAATTCCACACTTGGAACATACATATTTTCCACGACCTCTTCCACGGACATATGTGTACTCATCCAATGATTTAAACCCACCTTCAATACCAGTTATTTTTTGTTTTTTAGCTACTGGACTGCTAGCCGAGCTTTCAGAACTATCCTGTTTTGCCAGTTTGTGTTTGCTAGTTGAACTGTCTACCCTTGTCCTTTTAAGAGCATTCTTATTCAATTCAGACCCAGTTTTTGACCCCCTTTGATTTTGTTTAAACGTCCAATAACTACTGTGGGTTAACAAGCCTCCTTTTGGTGATTCTTGTCCTGCATCGTTATAAACTGGATTCGATGAATATGATGTTGAATATAGAGACAATAGCATCTTTGATGTAAGTCCCTCGGGATTAGGATCATGTGGTGCTACTCTCCAATTTGAATACATTGAAACTTTTTTGGAATGGCTTTGCATGACATACATAGGCTGTGGTCGTTGAAGGCAACAGAATGAAGCAAATGTTGCAGCTTTGAGAGAAGGAAATGAATGTCCATACAAAGAAAACGGAAATTTTTCTTTGAATTCAAGACTTTGTGCATCACTCTCTGACAAACTTCTATTACGATGGATAGGCTGATTCCATATTGAATCCTTAAATGGTTCTGAGCTAGTTAAAGCAGCTTTCAGTTTTGATAATTTATCACTGGACTTTGTCATACTAACTGAACAGTTGTTTATCCTGGGTTCTCCGCCAATTCTCCCGCTATCAATCTGTGAAGGGCGATAAAATGTTTGTTCCATGACAACTGGAACAATTATATTCAAACTCTCCGATATTTCTTTACTTAACATAAGATTCTTTGTCTTTGTCAGTTGCTCTTTCTCACTTATTTTCGTTTTCTCATTTGATTTTGAGGAGGATGTCAGCGGTTCTGCTACGTACATCTGCTGATGCTCATGCTCTATAACTGGTTCTGTGACGTACCTTAATAGTAATGGATGATTCTTAGCGGGGTTTGATATTTCTCCTGTCCTCGATGAAGTGACAGACACAGATTCTCCGCTAATTGTATCATAAGAAGGATTCGAAACAACAAATACTTTTGCATTACCCATATGCGGACTGGTACTTGGTGGTACTCCAACTGGTGACCCATCAGATTTAACAGTTGGCGATGCCAATTTATCTGTACTCATTGAACGTTTCATCAAAATCTTTTGTTTTAATGTATTTTTCCACATTGTCTTTTTATCAATGTCTGTAGGGGTATTATTTTCAAGTTGCTTAGTTGCCATGGGAACAGAAGATGGTATTTGAGGCTGATTATTTTTTTGATTCCCTGAAGCTATTTGGTCTATCCAATTCAATTTCTCAGGATCATGAACAGTTGTTTTTACAGTGACAACTCCGCCTCCCATATTGTCACATGACTTTGTTGCTTCTTTAGTATTGGTTGGAGTCTGAGTTGGCAGTGAAGTTATTTTTGGCATAGCAAGAGAAGCAGGGGCTAGCCTCGGCGATCCATATAAATCATCTACTTGAATTTTCTTCATAGACATTGAATCTTCGCTCGGGGAAATGGACAAATTCGGAAGTTGTAATCCCTTTGATAATTTTGGACGGCCCCTTTTTTTTGGTTCATTAATTTTTTTCAATTCCTCAAAGTATGAATCTGTTAACTCTCGGTTTATTTCCATTTTCACTTTTTCTCCATCAACTTCCATCTCAACAGGTTTGCAATTAAACATTTGATGTATTTGTAACGACTGTTTTTTGGCAAAACTATTCCCACAAACTACACAGGTAAAATTTTCCAAAACACCCTCTTTTTCAGCCTGAATACCAGTTTTATCCTTGACAGCCATTTTAACTTGTTCTGTTGATATAACGTCTTTCATCTGGTAAAATGCTTTTAATGTTGACGCTTGTCCTGTTCCCGAATTTATGGATGGTGTGGAACATTTTCGCTTGGTAATTTCTGGAGGTTCTTCGGGATTATTCAATTTTATTTTTATGGTAATTTCATGTCCGTCCAAATCCTTAGCTGTCATTGTACTAAATGCATCACTACCGGACTGGGACGATTGTCGTGTAAGTGTGGGTCTGGCAGTTGAAGTTGCATTCTGGGACAAATTAATTGGACTTTCAGTGTTTTTGAATTTACCTATATTATCTCCAATGAGTGTACTGGATTTACCCATAATTTGCGGTGATGCAGATGTTTTTCTGGCAGTCATCAAACTTGCTGTCTCCACATTCGGCTGTTTCCTGTTATCAGGTTTTAAAATGTAAAATAATGGTGTCTGTTGATGTCCTACCACGTCAAGGTTTGGAGATACAGATGTGCTTGTAATTGCTCCAGTTTTCATTTGTGAAGAGGACATCTGGCTCAAAGCTGACATATTCGGCAATATGACACTATTTTGCAAACTTGATGGTAGATTATCAAGACTCAAACCTCGAGCTATATTTGCGCCCACAGGTGGCATAGTTATTGGTTTAGGAGACGGTGGTTCAATCTTTGGTAATATGTCACTATTTTGTCTTGATAAGCGTCTTTGACGTGGAGCATCAGCCATTGGTGTACTTACAATGGCTGCATTTGCTTTAATCAACTTTTGTATCCTTTCACTTAAAACATCAGCATTTGAAGACTTTTGTTCTTGTCTTTGTATAGGTGTCTGTGTGAGAACTGGATGCTGCGGCTGAGGCAGTATGGGAGTTTGCGGTTTTGCTGTTTGTTGTTGTGGATGGTAGTGTATAACGACTTGACAACTACCATCAGGCAACGTTGTCACAGCAGCAGATAGTTTGGTTCCAGCTTTTGAAGCTTGTTGAAAGTTTTCGGTCAATTTTTCCAAATCCTGAAGTACTTTTGTTGACTCGGCTGAACTCAATTCTGTGTTAGGTACTTTCACCGTTTCAGTGTGTCCTGTTTGAGATAAAGCCGCTGAAGGTGCTACAAGGGACACTGGCAACAAAACTGAATTAGACTGCAAGTTACTCTGAATAACATCCTGTACTGATTTGAATGAATACTTCTGAAATTCAGAAGGATGACCTCCAACCCTTTGCTCTGAAAAAGTTTCTTGCGGCTTTTGGTTTTGCTTGGGTGCTATTTTCAAAAATTGTGTCTGGTTAGGTGTTTCCATATTTTTGTGCTCATTCAGAACACTCATACTTCTCCTAATCAACGGTGCTCTAAGTGGCTCTGTTAAAGAAGTTGAACGTTCAAGTTTAGCTTTTAACCTGTCCTGTACAGACTTTGACCTTTCCATTGACCTCCTATAATCAGGTATCGGCTGGGGAACCTCAATTTTAGGTCTCTCCTCTTTCGGTTTCCCTAAATATTTAGCAACTTCTTTCAAAACATGATTTTGTGCTTGCTCTCGTTTATTTGGTTCTTTATTCTGTTCTTTTGATTTTTCGATAACAACACTTTGCAAATTTAACATGTCTTGATTTTGTAGTGTGTCAGTATATGATTTTTGACTTTGAAATTCTTGAAGTTTCATGTAAGCCAAGTCCAAAGAATCCTTGCTTATTTCACTCTCGTTTGAACTCGAATGTCTGAATGGAACACTTTTTACTTCTGCTTCTTTTTCCAGTGGACTTTTTTCTTCTCTATCTTCATTTTCAGATTCCATTTCACTTTCGGAGTGACCAGAGTCACCAGAAATTTCCTCAACTTCTACAGTCTGTTTACTTGTTGACTCAGAACTCATTATTGAGCTCTTTCTTTTCAATAGCCCAACTTTCAGCCGATGTGTTCGTGATTTACAATGTTTATACAAATTACTTTTTGTTTTAAAATGGAAACCACAGTCCTCACATGGATAAGGGCGTTCTCCCGTATGGGCCCTCAGATGTTTTTGTAATACACTTGGTTTAGCACAACCTCGTCCACAAAATCCACAAATATATTTTCCAAGTTTCTTAGCCGGCTTCTTGTTTTGGGTTTGTGTTGCATCTTGGGAAGAACTTGGCACAGTTACAAAAGACGAAGGTGTTATTGGTATGGTCCCTGAATGGCCTGGCAAAGAAACAAAAAGTTTACTGTTTGCGTCATCAATTATAAGTTGCTGTGGAGACAAAGGCGTGCTTCTACTAATATTTTGTAGTTCATTATCGGTTACTTGAAAAAGTGCTTCCAGTGAGAGGTTCCTTTTCTCTTGTGCTTCAGCAGATAAGTTTTGGTTGTCCTTTACGCTTAATATTTGTTTCCGTTGTTCCTCCGTAAGACTTTGTCCTTGCGGTATCATTAATATTTGTGGTACTTGTGATGTTGATCCATCCGATTTCTTCGTTAGAATTTGAACATTCTGACTGTTCAAAATACTTTGTACTGTTTGTGCTTGAGTTAAGATTTGGGAACCAGTACTTTGTAATAATGTCAGTGTACTTGATGGTGCCTTTTTTGGAGCAGTTTGATTTTTTCCTTCATCTGAACCAGAGTTTGCTGGTTCATGACTAGGTGTAATGGATTCAGAACTAGGCATGGACACCGACAAAGTGTACCCATCTTTTTCTTCAGCATCATCTGCAAGCAATAAATTTTGTCTCTGTAGCTCCTGTAACTCTTTAAGTGACACTAAATCACTTCCAGGTAGACTGGTCCCAGAGATTGGTCGAAGAACCAGTTGGTCAGTTTCTGGTGATGTTACCAAGGTAACAGGAATTGTCTCCCCTACAATGATGTTTTCAGCCAATGGTGTTTGATCTCCAGATACTGTTATAGCTGAAAAATATGTTTAAATTGTCATAATTAGCAAATTAATGTTACATTATTTTCTAAAACCTTGATTTTTTAAACATGCTAAAATATGTCAAATCATTAGGAAATGATCAGCCATTGCAACAGTGTAACACATTTAAGATGGCCTTGAACTTTCCACCATTTAAACTCGATAACACTCAAACATTTTATTCAATTTTTTTTTAACAAAAAATTTAATAAAATATTCAAGTGTTTGAATTAATAGGAAAAAAGTCAACAATATCTGATTTATCCTCTGTATGTTTGGTTTATCTACTAGTATAGCTAGCAGACCAACAGTATTCTTATTCATGTAGGAACTCTCGTGTAATTGAAGGTGGAAACGACCTCCTTAAATACCAGTGAGAAGGATAACGGGAATCCAGTCCTATTGAATATGAATATATCCCACCTAAAAATAAACTATTCATTAAATTGAAGTGTACTGTTAATAGGGCCTGTAAGTCTCGTACAATTTTGGAACTTCTGGGATCAAGAATTGTACCTGGAAGTTACATTTCAAACAAAGATATACATACATGTGATAAGGTCAGGATGCCAATGCAGGAGATCTCCCTCCAAAAACCAGGAGATTGAGAGGTCAATGAGGGAGATTTTTTCAGGTCGATTTTAGCGGACGATTTTTACTCTTCGATGGTTCTAATAGTGTGTTATATGAGTACATAAAATGAAACAGATCAAACATGAACCATATTTGTATGATTCACTAGGGTTATTAGCCAACTGCTTATCAAATCCAATACCAGTTCTCAATGGAGAGAGATGTATAGTCTCCACCCTTTCTCCTTCCCTTTGGCATTAACCAGATCAGCAAAGATATTAATCCATGTTACATTTATTTATCATATTTCTACTTAGAGTAGTTTTGAAATAAGAAAATCAATGGGATGAATTCACTAGTATATAAATGTTTCTAATATTATTTCATTGAGTATACTAATATTTTTAAATATGCAAATATTTAAACAATATATAATAAAATCCAATAAAAATTCTTAAAAGTGAGTAACTTTTCATTTCTGAAAAATTGATTGATGATTTTAAGTAAAGGTAACACCGGAAAGTTTTTTTGGTCTATGTTTTACACAGTATAAGGGGAAATAACTCTGGACATCAATTGCCTAATTGAACCATTCAAAGTTTTGACCTGGTTTATCCGTTTTACTTCTTGAAATTGTGTGACTACCAGGGCTTATAACATTAAACAATCAGTTTATTGTTTAATATACGTGTATTACATGTCCTAAATTCCTTTAACTGGGCTTTCATATGCCACTTTTACTTATGTAAACATGGTGACTCGTAAAACAAAATGACGATAATTAAATCATGGCCATGTCGCTGGAGGCTATAAATGACACCTGTGATTATTTAAAACAACAAAATATCATTAATTACCTTTAAATTCAATTAGAAATCA
>MJUU01062516.1:0-11808 GCA_002080025.1 Modiolus philippinarum
TCCGCCAAGAACTATCTATATAGCTAGGCTATTCCATAGCCTAGCTAAATATAAAATGTACGGCAGGCAATTAGCGACATTTAAATAAATCCAGATATAATTATGGAACACATATTCCGTGTATTACAGCAATTCAACTGTATTCTTCCGTGACTATACCGGAACTCGATGTTTGATATTACACAGAGATACGTCATATTTGTGTTTATTTATGCAAATTCTTGTGTATTTAAATATGTTGATATTCTACTCATAATTACGGTAGCCTAAGATGACTATAATTTTTCATTATTTTGGACACATAACTTATGATGGTTAATTATTGTATTTTTCAGGTTTTTACCAATTGTTCATCGGCTAATTAAAGTATCACGCCACATTGTGTTTCTTCCTGTTCCCGAACAGTAAACATTGGGTTTTATATTTAATTGGGCCACTAACTAGGTTATGCTCGCCGAGTCCGTCTTAGTACAGTAAAAACACTCATGTTTCTTACTGTTCACGAACAGTAAAAACACTAGGACCAGCCTGAGTTCCAGACCTCATTTTGGACCACTGGTAGCACCGTTCCTGCTGCAGGCAACACAGTTACAGGACACTGTTTCTTCCTGTTCCCGGACAGAAGACAACACCGTCACTCAACTACGGTAACACCGTTCCTGTTCCAGGCGACACAGCCACAACTGGATTAGACAACGTTCATCACAATGAGTGTTAATCAGACAGAAATGCCCGAGGAAGCCATTTCAACAGTTCCGGACACCAGGGTCCGGACACTTACAGAGAAAGGGCAAGAACAGTATTCACAGACATGTGACAAATATTGTCAAGACTTAGAATATTTATATGGACAATGCTTAACGCCCTGCTCCAAGAAGCAGACGATCCTCCCGCTAACGTACGGGACCAGCTAAACCTTGGTCAAAAAATTGCACAAGCAAACGCCAGGTACCAGAAACAACTTAGGGCTTATAATGACTTTCTGAAATCCAGCAGGACAGAAGACAGCAAACATGATTTGGAAGCCTGTGCAACAGTGTCAGGCTTCCGGCAACAAAGGGTAGACAACGCCCTGTGTAATCTACAGGAAACAAGCCAGGCTCTGACGCCGCCTAAGAAATTACCGAAGGCACCTAGTAGCAGCTCATCGTCCCACAATAGTAAATACAAATCACAAGGTGGGACGTCTACACGTACAGACGCTTCCAGTCTGTTAAAACGTAAGAAAGCAAAAGCTGAAGCTCTCAAAGCAAGCCTTGCTTTCGCAGAAAAACAAGCCGCTTTATCAAAACAGGAAGCCCTGTTAGAAGAATCAACGGCTCGTCAAAAGGCTGAGATGGAGGCAACAACGGCTCGTCGAAAGGCTGAAATGGAAGCAGCAAAGGCAGAGATGGAAGCAGCAACAGCTCTACAAAAGTCAGAGATTGAAGCAACAGCAGCTCGGAAGAGAGCCGAGTTAAAGGCCGACCAAACATTGCTAGAGGCAAGAAAAGAGGCTGTCATGGCAGAAACTGAAGCCAAAATCCTGGATGACGATAGTAGTCAAACGGGAGTTGATAGTGAAGACCAGCGAAGTCAGTTGCCCATAGAGGAAGCAGACCCGCTACAATGGGTTCAACAATATGTTGAAGAACACTCCTTCAATGTTTCAAATGAGGAGGTACAAAATATCCCGTCAGTAGTATATGGGGCCTCTAGACCACCGGAAATTACGTCAACTCCAACAGTAGTATATGGGTCCTCCAGACCACCGGAAGTTACATCAACTCCAACAGTAGTATATGGAGCACCGGAAGTACACTCCTTCAATGTTTCAAATGAGGAGGTACAAAATTTCCCATCAGTAGTATATGGGGCCTCTAGACCACCGGAAATTGCGTCAACTCCAACAGTAGTATATGGGTCCTCCAGACCACCGGAAGTTACATCAACTCCAACAGTAGTATATGGAGCACCGGAAGTAACATCTACTCCAGCTTATGCTGGACCAGTTCGTAAATCAGAGTCTGTTACATTTCAGCTTAACAGAGATGCACCAGAATTTGAACATTCAGGTCAGCATTTGTCACGTGACATGCCAATACCAAGTTCACGAACAGTAAACCTGGAGGATGACAGGACTGTAAACCAGACTTCAGATATAACCAGATTCCTTCTCCATAAGGAAATACTGTTATCTGGTCTTACTTATTTCAACGACTGTGCTGAATCCTACTTTGTGTGGAAAAATAGCTTCAAGTCAGTTGTTGATGAAGCCAAAGTGTCTGGCTCACAACAGTTAAACCTCCTAGTAAAATTGCTGGGAGTTGAGTCTTCAAAACAGGCTGAAAGTATAAGGAGGTCATGTGGAAACCCCACTGAATGTCTCAGATTGCTGTGGGATCGCTTAGATACCAGGTATGGATCCCCTGAAATGGTGGAAGCTTCACTAATGAATAGACTGGGGAACTTTCCAAAATTAACAAACAAGGACAGTGCACGTCTGTATGAGTTGTCCGATTTATTGTCGGAGATAGAACACATCAAACAGAATCCAAAATTCCAGTCACTTCTTGGATATTTTGATTCTTCATCTGGGACAAGGCCAATTGTCAGTAAGCTCCCTTATGGACTCCAAGAAAAATGGACAACAAGAGCTTATAACTACAAGACGTCACATAATGTACCATTTCCGCCATTCACAGAATTCTCAAGATTCATTCGGGAAATGAGTATAATCAAAAATGATCCCGGATTCTGTTATGAACAAGAACAGCAAACAACTCCAAAGTGTTCCGGAAGAAAACCACCCGTTGCCAAAACCCGAGTAGCATCTCACAAGACTGATGTCGACAAACCCAGCAAAGACATTGGGGACACCCTGCCCCAGTGTATAGAGAATGAAGCACCAGACAGGTGCATCATACACAACACAAGACATTCATTAGACGAATGTAAAGGATTCAAGTCCAAATCAATTGAGGAGCGGAGAGAGATCCTCAAACAAAACAACCTATGTTTTAGGTGTTGCGCCTCTACAACCCACAGGAGCAGAGGCTGCAAGGCGAAGATTTCCTGCAGAGACTGCGGAAGAAAGCAACACACCACTGCCTTACACATAGTCAGGAAGGCATCTTCAGTTGGCCCCTCTCAACATCACGGCGGGGAGACTGTACAACAGAACGGCGGGGAGGCAAGTAATGCCAACAGTACTGACAGAACAGTTAAATCGTCTTGCACAGAAATCTGTGGAAATAACACGCAAATCATGTGCCAAGATCATCCCTGTCAGAGTACATCATAGGGACAACCCCAGCATAACCATTGAAATGTATACAGTTCTTGATGACCAAAGTAACAGGCCCCTGGCATCACCAGAGTTTTTCGAACTCTTCAACATTGAAGACAAACCAGAAAATTATACCCTGACCACGTGTTCAGGTCGTATTGCCACCAGTGGCAGGAGAGCCAAAGGATTTATAGTCCAATCTTTACACGGACATGAAGAGTTAGAACTGCCAGTTTTGGTAAAATGTGATTATATTCCAAGCAACAGAGACGAAATCCCGTCACCAGATTCTGCCAAACACTTTCCACATATGAAAGATATAGCTGGAGGAATCCCGCAAATCAAAGAAAGCAGGAAGATAATGTTGCTCATAGGAAGACACCTTCCCGAAGTCCACCATGTCCTAGATTATAGATATGGACCACCTGGATCACCCTTTGCCCAGAAATTAAGACTGGGCTGGGTAGTCATCGGAGAAATCTGTCTGGACTTTCAACATGCAACTCCAGACTTATCTGTGAAGAAAACATTTGTCCTACCATCTGGCCAACCTACGACATTAAGACCATGTGAAAGTAAAATTTGTGTACGGGAACCAGATCCTGCTTGTTTCAATACTGCAACTAAAACAGTAGACATTCCAGAATATGATATCTTTGCTAAGACAAAAGATGACGACAAACCAGGAATGTCGTATGAAGATAGAACATTTATGAAACAAATGGACAACCAGTTTGTAAGAGACTCCACAGGCAGTTGGATATCTCCGTTACCATTTCGGACACCAAGACAACGACTCCCGAACAACAGGCAACAAGCTGTTAAAAGAGCAGAATTCATGGAAAACAGTCTGAGGAGGAACGCTCTCAAAAGAGAACATTTTATAGAATTTATGTCAAAGATATTAGACAACAATCATGCGGAGGTTTCTCCGCCGTTGCAAGAACAAGAAGAATGTTGGTATTTACCGTTGTTTGGAGTATACCATCCCAAGAAACCTGAACAGATCAGGGGTGTGTTCGATTCCTCCGCAAAGTTCGACGGAGTATCCCTCAACAATGTTTTGATGTCTGGTCCAGACCTGTCAAACAGCTTACCGGGAGTCCTGATACGTTTCATGAGATGGTTGCTGTTACTGCTGATGTTCAGAACATGTTTCACTGCTTTGTAGTGAGAGAAGATCACAGAAACTACCTAAGATTCTTGTGGTATAAAGACAATGATATTGATAAGGGATTGATAGAGTACCGAATGAGAGTTCATGTCTTCGGCAACAGCCCATCCCCAGCAGTGGCAACGTTGGGGCTACGTAAGACAGAACAGGCCGCAGAGCCAGAGTACGGCCAAGATGTTACAAATTTTGTGACTAAAGACATTTATGTTGATGATGGATTAACATCATACCCAACATCAGAAGAGGCCA
Source organism: Modiolus philippinarum (assembly GCA_002080025.1). NCBI lineage: Eukaryota > Metazoa > Mollusca > Bivalvia > Mytilida > Modiolidae > Modiolus > Modiolus philippinarum. Next base: position 4,692 of record MJUU01062516.1, read on the forward strand.
TCAAAGTCGTCAAAGACACTCAAGCAGCATTGAAGAAGTACGGAAATCTCCGTTATCACAAGTTTGCATCCAACAGTGCTGAACTTATGTCTGCATTTCCAACAAGTGCTTTAGCTACAAACTTGAAAGATTTAGACCTTGAAGCCAACAATAAATCACTCCAGCGTAGCCTTGGATTAATATGGGATGTCAACACAGACATGTTCCTATTCCAGCTATCGCTGGACACGAAACCTATAACAAGACGTGGTGTATTATCTACGATAAACAGCATTTATGATCCACTTGGATTCTTAGCCCCAGTGATTATCAAAGGAAAGCTGATACTAAGGAAGCTGACTTCAACAACAGTTGATTGGGACGAACCAGTCCTAGATGATATTGCGTCAGAATGGGAAACTTGGCGAGATGAACTGCAAGAGCTAGAAACATTACGTATACAACGTACTTATGTACCTTACCTAAGCCAAGCAGTCACCAAAGAACTTCATGTTTACTCTAATGCGTCAGAAAAGGCAGTAGCTGCAGTAGTTTTTCTTCGCACGATAGATGAAGATGGTAATCCCAAAATTGGTTTTGTATTGGGAAAGGCTAGAGTTTCTCCAACAAATGGACACACAATTCCGCGTTTGGAACTTTGTGCTGGAGTATTGGCAGTAGAAGTTGCACAGTGTGCATTAGAACAGCTAGACCTGTCCATTGATTGTGTCAAGTACTATACAGATAGCAAGGTCGTACTTGGTTACATCTCCAACGACACCAGAAGATTTTATATTTATGTTGGGAATAGAGTAGAAAGAATACGAAAGTTCAGCAGTCTAGAACAATGGAATTACGTGAACACAAGTGAAAACCCTGCTGACGCAGCCACAAGATCACTGCCAGCTAGTGACATTCATCACAGTGATTGGTTATTAGGACCTAAACGCCTTCTCTCTTGTGAACCCAGTCAAAACCCTGGGATCGTATACCAGCTTGTAGACCCCGACAATGATGGTGAGATTCGTCCTAATGTACATGCTTCTCCAGAGATTTCTGTTGCCAAAACACTCGCTACACCAGATAGTCCTAACATAGGGACTGAGAGATTCCAGCACTTCTCATACTGGAGTGCCCTTATACATAGAATTACATTCCTGAAACGTTCATCCCGTCTACATGGTCTACATCTGAATGGGAGTTCAAAGCTTAAACCTGACAACAATTTACTTTAAGAAGCAGAAGACCTCAATATCTCATCACTACAACCTGAAGTTTATGAAGATATAGACTGTACAAGTCAAAAGAGATCTATTGGCGAAAGAAGTTCAACCGTCAATCTCAATCCGCTTTTGGATGAACAAGGACAACGTTTTCCAGATACTTCTCCGTATATTTATGTTACAAGAATAATCACAACTGCAAATAATCCCTTCGTAGGAAGTGGAAGACTCCAACACATCTCAACCTGGATAATGCTGTATTATGATTTACCGTGTTTATCTTTCATCTGTGAATTCAAGATCAGTTAGCGATCACCGAGATAATTCTTCTGGTGGAAGATAGTGTATAAAATGTATATAAATTACATTCAGTGAATATTATGAATGTATGATAAATTTCTGTTGTTTATTTAAAGAATAGTGATATCAAGTAGATATCAGACGGGGAGTGTATTGCCACAATTAGTGTATTGTTAAAACTGAATTTATCCTTATGTTTATTATTTGAAGAATTCCGGATGCACCGAATGACACATCTTTGGTTTTTCGTTTCCCTATTCCACCTTTCTCACGTATCATTCGTACGACAGGCAAACGTTTAGTCCAGATATTGTTTGGAATTTAGACCTAGTTCAATAACAGTGTAAGTTTTACTATATTCTCATTATATTTGGATGCAGATCGATCTAATTAACGTAACTACACAACAGTTTATTGTGAATACTAGTATCAGCTCTACACGTTGATTATATAATTTGCTATAAATATCGATTTTAAGGGAATGTTCATCTCACACAGAAACGTACAACTATTGATTATAATTATATTTACAACTTTCAACAAAGTATTTAAAGTTTTTATGTATTATTTCCGTCTGAAAGAGGAAGATAAACAACCGTTATTCAGTTGCATAATTCGTATAAATATAGAATGTACGACAAGCAATTAGCGACATTTAAATACATCCAGATATAATTATGGAACACATATTCCGTGTATTACAGCAATTCAACTGTATTCTTCCGTGACTATACCGGAACTCGATGTTTGATATTACACAGACACACGTCATATTTGTGTTTATTTATGCAAATTCTTGTGTATTTAAATATGTTGATATTCTACTCATAATTACGGTAGCCTAAGATGACTATAAATTTTCATTATTTTGGACACATAACTTATGATTGTTAATTATTGTATTTTTCAGGTTTTTACCAATTGTTCATCGGCTAATTAAAGTATCACGCCACATTGTGTTTCTTCCTGTTCCCGAACAGTAAAAATTGGGTTTATTATTTAATTGGGCCACGAACTAGGTTATGCTCGCTGAGTCCGGCTCAGTACAAATACTTCTGCACATATATTTCAATCATTCAATAAAATGTTGACTGGAATAAAGGTTAAGTGGTGTTGAGATTTGTTGTGTCTTCTATGACTGTTAGTCCCCGTGGGCATTTACCAATCCAGTAGCCAGTACTTCGGTGCTGGCCCGAAAGCCGACTTTATTTGTACATTCACTCCACATCCTTTCATTTTTCCTATTTATTTGGAAATTTGCAATATTTAAATGTTAAAAAAATGTTAAAAACTAAGGAGAATCTCCCTCCTTATGGTCTTCCAAACATTTAGACATTATCTGCACTGAAGAGACTTAAGTAATCGGAATACGCATATACAGAATCAAAATTAACAGTAACTTCGGTATTTAGTTATTTGTTACCACTGGGTCGATGCCTCTGCTGGTGGACTGTTAGTCCCCGAGGGTATTCACCAGCCCGGTAGTCAGTACTTCGGTACTGACCCGAAAGACGATTCTAGTTGGAACCTTACAATATCTAATTTTTGTAAATTTGTTGAAACTAAGGAGTATCTCCCTCATGCAAAGCTCTATCCGTAGCTGATTTTGGCTTTCTCTTTAGATCATATTTGGTAATTTGTTCTCTATCAGTTTTTAAACATCTTTGACTTTATGGTCTGCCAAACATTTAGACTTTATCTGTGCTGAAGAGACATAAGTTGTCGAAATGCGCATATGCAGAATCAAAATTCACTGTTACTTCGGTATTTAGTTATTTGCAGAGCTCTGTCCTTTGCTGATTTTGTCTTTTCTGTTAATAGATCTTTATACCCTAGTGGTAATTTGTTCTATATCAGCTTTTACGGATAATTTGGTATATGGATTTCCAAATGTTTTGTTTTGATTCGATCTGCACTGAAGAGACATTAGTTGTCGAAATAGCTATATCAGAAACTAAATTAACAGTGACTTCGGCATTTTACTACTTATTACGACTGGGCCGATTACTCTGCTGGTGGACTGTTAATCCTCGAAGGTTTTCACCAATCAGTAGCCAGAACTTCGGTGCTGGCCCGAACGCCGATTTTATTTGGAAATTAGCAATATCTAAATTTCAGAAATTTTGTTTAAAACTAAAGAGCATCTCCCTCTTGCATAGCTCTGTCCTTAGCTGATTATAGCTTTTCTATTAAGACCCTATTGGTAATTCGTTCTCTATCCGCTTTAACACATATTTTGGTTTGTGGATTTCCAAATGTTTTGATTTGATCTGCACTGAAAAGACATAAGATATCCAAATAGCTATATGCGGAAACTAAATTCACAGTTTACTTCGGTATTTTGTAATTACTTTGAAATGACGTCAAATTTTAAACATGACACGTATAAACTAACAGCGGTCATACCATCCCAAAAACGCAGTTTTAATATTGAAGCACATAATTGTTTATAAATTGCATGATACTGATGATTGGATAGATATCATTCTACTAGTTCATAAAAACATTGCGGTCTTTCGTTGTACGTTTTTCCTCTTAGACTAATTCAGTACCTTTTTTTTCATATTTACTTCAGGGTTACATTTACGTTCGGTATTGACGCATAAAGCTGATGTTGATACTACCTACGCAATATCACCGAGAAACATTGGGTCAATTTTAACGAAAGGCCAACACGAATCCCCCTGATTGATAGACTTTGACGACAGACACAAATGCCTAATAATAAGCTGAAGGAAGAATGTCTCATATATGATAGATCTTAAAGAAAATATATGAACACATCCGGTAAACAGACACCAAGAAAAAAATTACCAAAAGATAAGTCGACGAAAACAAAAATCTTACAAGATAGATCACCATGTGTATCATAAGACGACATCAAATAACTCTTGAAAAAGACCAATGTTTGGGGGATTTTCAATTTTCCGGCAATCATTCGAATGAAGTCGGAAAATCAAAGTAAATTGTGAATGTGGTGTCGTTTTTACCTAATGCATTTTATTTATATCCGCTAATGCCAGTAATTTACTTTCTGCATATGGCCATTTCGACAACTGATGACTTTTCAGTTGAGATCAAATAAAAAAATTGGAACAAAATAAACCAGACATGTGTCAATCTGATGGAGAACAAGTAAGAAAAAGATCTTAATCAGTTGAGAACATAAGTATGCACGAAGGAGATACTCCGTAATAATTTTTATGTAAAATTTTCTAAAATTTAGATATTGCAAATTTTTCTTTAGATTTGATAAATAAAAGAATAATCATAGCTTATAATTTGTCTTTAAACAGAGCACGCAGCAGGAGATATGAGTGGTGACAAACTGTTCGTTGTTGCTATTGATTTTGGAACAACGTATTCTGGATATGCATTTTCAAATATACACAACAAACAGCAGATATATACTTATAGTTGGATAGATGGCGCATTGTTTGCTCCGAAAACTCCGACAAGTATACTGTTTAATCCTAGAAGAGATTTTGATTCCTTTGGATATGAAGCAGAAGAAAAGTACGCAACTTTATCACAATATGGAGAGAGTCAAGAATGGTACTTCTTCAAAAGGTTTAAAATGACATTGTATAAAACCAAGGTAATACACTTGAGAGAATTTGCTAAAAATTTTTGAGGATATAAATAGATGTGTATTGGACAAATCCCTCTTATGTTTTCTTTTTGATATTTTACTTCAGTGGGAATAAAGGTGACACAAGGAAGGTAAAGCACCGATTTTTGGATATAATTCATTAAAGATCAAAGATATTTCAGGCAGTAATACGTTGTGAATATTGCCATTGTATTTACATTTTTATCAATTGCAAACAATTCACACTATTAAATAGTTTCAAAGAGGGTGGTATCAAGATATTTGTCTATATTATAACAACCCAAAGATATGTACGATTCTTAAACCATCTCGACAGAACAATGTTTATCTCAGCTGTGAAACTATAGCATGAAGATTATCTAAATACAAAATCTAATTTGTATCAAAGTTATATCTAAAAGAATTGCAGATTCCATATAGGAGAAGCCATAAAAAGTGTCCTCATACAGGGATTACATTACTTACACTTCATCTACTATCTTTTTATGACAATATTAAACTCAGGCTCAAAAGTCTGCTTTGTGAACTAATATGTCATCACATAGACGGCTTACCTACAGAGTGGTGAAATCAAGTGTGTGATCAAAATAATTCTTATTTTGTTACAAATGGCAGAAGAAAAGGGCTGTTTTTCTCCTAGTAGCTTTTAGCAACGAGAAATTTGTACTTCATGTACTATCATATTGACAATAATAGTCCTTTCATTGTCTTTTCATTTATCCTTTAAAGGGAAGGGGGTAATTATGATTTTTAAAGGCAAAAAAAAAACAACTTATTTTGACAAGATTTGGTACTATCATACAAATAAGTAACACTTTTTCTGTATCTCTGTGGGCTACTACAACTTGTCATATGAAGCCCACTAAAATCTGCAATCATGTTTTCAATATATCAAGTTAACTAGTCAAATTCACAACATTCAACTATTTACTTCAATTTCGCTATCTTTCTATAAAATTCAGTTATCAGTCGATTTTGTATTTCAAATACAGGACTTGAACGAGAGAACAACAATACAAGACTACTCCGGAAAACAAATGCCAGCACTCAAAGTATTCAGCGCCGGAATAAAATATTTGAAGGATCATTTATTCAAGAATTTCCAACAACGTGTACCGCAGCTACGAGACAGAGAAATACACTGGGTTTTGACTGTGCCAGCTATATGGGATGAAGCAGCTAAAAAATTTATGCGAAAAGCTGCAGAGGAGGTAAAAGTATTGAGCTTAAACTTCTTTTTATTGACATATAAAATTTTCGAAAAGGCTTTTCGATATGATTTCAGCACTTGAATTTTTACTTGACAATATATTCATTCGTTTCGGTAACTCTATTTATCGCCAGGTCATAGGAATTCCTATGGGTACCAATTGTGCACCACTTATAGCGGACCTCTTTTTGTACTGCTACGAATCTCAGTTTATGACCAACATCAGCAAAGACCCATCTAAACAGCATTTAATTGAAAAGTTTAACAATACTTTCCGATATTTGGATGATATTTTAACTTTGAATAATGACGACTTCAATACGTATTATAAGGACATCTACCCTAAAGAACTTACTTTGAATAAAGCCAATTCTAATAATCATCATTGTCCGTTCTTAGACATCAATTTTGATATAACGAATGGTAAATTAGACACTAAAATTTATGATAAAAGGGACGATTTTTCTTTTCCCATAGTTAATTATCCATTTCTGGACGGTGATGTTCCATTAGCGCCATCATATGGTGTTTACATATCTCAACTTGTTCGATTTGCTCGAGTATGTAATAAAGTTTGCGATTTTAATGAACGGAATCTTTTCATAACTGAAAAACTATTACATCAAGGTTTTCGTTATCATAAACTAGTTAAAACCTTTACTAAATTTTATCATCGATATAAAGACTTAGTTCGTAAATACAATGCAACCTGTAAACATCTTATCAAGGCTGGCATTTCACATCCCTTATTTTATGGTAATGTTTTACATAAAAGTAAAAAATACTTACACT
>MJUU01062516.1:11938-27958 GCA_002080025.1 Modiolus philippinarum
GGTTATGTATTCCGGTATATACATGAAATCATTATGCTAAACTCCTCACAGGAAGGGATCTTGATGGAAGCTGTATACTGAGGGTACATAACTTAATTTGTCAGTTGGTAATGGGTCTGGAGCTGGCATGTCAGTTAACTGCTAGTAGTCTCTTGTGATTTCATGTTTATGTCCGTATATTTAGTTCTTTCAGTTTCATTTTTCACAGTTGACTCAGTCCTGTTGCCAACTGAATTTTACTGTTGTTACGATCGTGTTTTTATTTATCACATTGGCTATAGGGGGAAGGTTTGGGCCCAATAAAACTAGTTTAACCCCGCCGCAGCAGGTTTGCGCCTGTCCTAAGTCAGGAAATTTATTAAGCCTTTGTGTGTCTTGTCTGTTTTCTAGTTAGTTCACTTTATGTCTATCGGAGTCTAGGAAGATGCTTATTTCGCTGAACTTGATTACTCTTTTGTTTAGGGGCCAACTCCGACCTACCGTTGGATGTGGGGTTTTCTCACCGTTCATTGAAGATCTTATGGTGGCTTTGAGTTGTTATTGCTCCCCTTAGGGTCGTTGTCTCTTTGACACATTCCCCGTTTCCCTTCTTTTTCTTATTTGAACGATATAATTCTACATTCATGTACATGTATAACTAACAAAATGCCGAAATTAATAACCGTGAATTAGGTTTGTAAATGATACAATGTTTAAAAATATTACTCATAATAACTAGGAAAGTTCGTAATTTTACTTCAGTATCATTACATTTTTTTTAATCATGATCTTTGTATTTTTTAGGCAGGAATTATTGGTAATCAGCTAACGTTGGCACTGGAACCTGAGTCTGCGGCATTGTACTGCCAATCTGGAGAAACAAACACTGGTATGAGCGCCATGAATCCGGGAGAAAAATTCCTTCTCTTGGATTGTGGAGGTAAGGTATATTCATTGATAAATAAATACAATTGTGCTTTATTTCGAAATTAATTACATAAATTCAAGCTTAAATATAAAGTCGTTTTGTAACAATTTAAACGGTTTACATTGAAAACTTATCCCTGTGCAATACAGAATCTGTACTAAAACTGTTCATTTCAGCCAAAATAGCTGATATTTAAATGACAGATTTCACGCGTATATGGCCGGTGACACCCAATTTTTACTTTTTTTTGTATGGTCTAATGACAAAGTATACGTCATAAAATATCAGAAAATTTTATCATACAGGTCTTAGACCCCCGTACCAAATTAAATACTCTTTTTATTGTTCATGTTGAAGGCACAAATGCATTTCTACAATTTATATTTTTGTCCCCTAAATAAAAGGTAGTTGCCATCTATGAATGAAAATAATGAGAATTTCATAGAATAAATGAGAAAGAATAAAAGGATCATGTGCTCGATTTTGATTTACAAGCTCTTTAAAATTTGGCGGGAAATGTCCATTTCTATTTTTTTTTCATATACTATGTATAGAAATTTGTAAGTCTTGAAAATCTAATGAAGGAGTAATGTCAATTTCCTAAAATTTTGTCCAAAATTCCTTATAGGTACATGCTTTTAGAATATTACATGAAAAGTGGGTATTCATGGTCAAAATAATTTATATGTAATGATATGAAAAAAACCCAGATGAGTCCAAAATCACAGTGGCAACTATCTTAAATCAGTAACTGCAAATGGAGTTTATCAGCATCATATTGTTGATTTTTTTACTTCTGGAATCAAAAAGGGGAGCAGGGGTATACTCAAGTGAGCCATGCTCACAGTTTTTCTAGTTATATTGATTTTGGGAGTTTTATCAACACAACTGTTTCCATGTCTGAACCGTTTACAATATAAAGCTCAATCTGAGCAGAATTACTTCTTATTGACGCTATTATCTACATTTGTGTCATGATAACTTTAATCTTGTTCAAAATACAATGAATGCCGAAGTTGCATAAAAACAGTAAATTTCGTTATGCTGTACACGTGTTTCTAGGAGTAACCTCTCATCAGCAAAACATGTTTTCTAGCTGTTTGTTATATAAATACATTTTGACCGACAGTCTTGTTTTCAAGAAAGGTTTACAACAAATGTAAATACAATGGTGAGAATCTACAGCATAATCTCAAATGGGGGTAATAACAAAATTACCGAACAGAGTTGTCAAGAGCCGAAGAATGTTCTTTTTGTGGCAAAAGATTGAGACAAAATGTTTTTGAGATTCACAAGAAATTAAACAGCTCAAATGTATTGAAAAGTCCATAAGACAAAACGGCAAATCAGGTGGAGACTACCGGAAAATTGTCTACCGCAGTGGTCCTGAATCGGTACAGACATTTCGAAAAAATGGTGGGTTTAACCGGTTTTATGGTATGCCAAAATAAGCACTAAATCTTTATTTGTGTGCTGATGAAAGGACATGTTTTTTTTTTTATTAAATTTAAAAGCTCTGCAGAAAATAAAAGCAATACAAACCCATCATGACGATTTCTTTTGTCAGGTGGAACTGTTGACATCACTGTACATGAAGTGCGACATGACCTAGCATTGAAAGAAATCCACAGAGCATCTGGTGGACCATGGGGTGGCATTAAAGTCGATGATGCATTCCAGGAATACTTATTAGAATTATTTGGTTTCGAAACCATTTTAACACTTCAAAAAACCCATGTTATAGAATTGGAGAGAAGTTTCGAAACATTAAAAAAGAAAGTTGGAACTGGGGATACAATGTATTATCTTCAGATTCCATTGTCTCTCAGGCAGTCAGCACCCCCGGGTACCTTATTAGCTGGGAAACTTAAGCTTCCCGCAGATACAGTGAAACAATTTTTCGCTACACCTATCAAGAAGATACGTGAACACATACAGAGCATTATTTATTCACTTAGATATGTCAGTATTAAAGCTATAGTAATGGTCGGCGGCTTTTCCGAAAGTAGGCTACTGCAAGAAGAAATTAGACGTTCATTTCGTTCTCTGCTGGTCTGTGCACCATCCGATCCTGGTTCAGCCGTCATCAAGGGAGCTGTAGAGTTTGGTCATAACCCGGAGAAAATTCGTTTCCGTATGTCACCATATACGTACGGTATTGGAACAATCAGATCTTTTGTATATGGAAGACATCCAATAGGCAAACGTATCATTATAAATGGGGAAGAATACTGTGACGACATCTTTGATATTCATGTGAAGAAAAATAAACTGGTTGAAACGGGAACTCCTATCTCAGACAAAACTTATGAACCAATGCACACGTGGCAAACACGTTTGGCAATACAGGTAGTGGAATCAGAATTTGAAACTCCAAAATACGTGACTGATTTAGGATGTAAAATAATTGGCAGTTTTGGCGTTCAAATCCCAACAGCTGATAGTGGATTCGATCGATCTGTAAACGTACAAATGATATTCAGTGGGACAGAACTTAAAGTCGAAGCTAGAGACGAACATACTAAACGGCTTTATACATCAGCATTTCATTTTGACTAATATATGTGATAATATTTGCCGTACATATCTTTAATAATTGTAGACATTGAAGTGTTCCATTAGCGCTAAATTTTCAGTTCCTTTACTGTTCGTAATTCGTTTGAAATCAATTTTCTCAAATTTCTGTCCTGTTTTCGCTTTTCCTTAACAGTGAGTAAAATCGTTTCTCCTCTCTAGAGAGAATGTTGTTCTCGGCAAGTGATTAGTTGAAATTCAATTATGCACTTCACCTAAAATGACCATCCGTTTATTTTAAGCTGTTGGAAACAAATAAATAAATATTCTCTACTGAAACAACTGGGTAAAGATGAAGAATCAAACTTAGTCATAATAGTCCTTAGATTCCTTCCAAAATGTATCCTTAAAGTCTGCATCTCATTTGAGAGTGCCACAAATGGAAGAAATTGTTTGGCATTGAACCATATAGGATGTCATTCAAAGATCTTCTCTGAAATTGCTTAGTCAGTCGAAACCAGACTTTGTCTAACTAGTCCTTAGATGGTCGCATTCAACATTGTATCCAGCAAGTCCGCTTCCCATCCAAGATGGCAACCAAAAGTGAAAATAGTTTAACATTGACCAGATTTTCTCAGAAACTGCACAGCCAGTAAGAACCAAACTTAGTCACAATATTCCTCACATGGACCCTTGAAAACTATGCCTTGAAAGTACGCATCTCATACAAGATGGCTGCCAACAGGCAACACAATTTAACAAGGGAACTTCCCGCAAATGCACCACCATATGCATACACTGATATTAAGTGATTTCACTCCGTTCTCTGTCATTGGGTGAATCCATTCATATTTTGTATATATTTTCCTTGTTGAATAAGCAAAACATATTCTTCAATTTCTGTTCAAACAGCAGGCTAGCTTGCAATTACAGAGATAGCAAGTTAAAAGATATATTTTGAGGTGAACAAGCACAGAAATTCATATGTAAGATTGCACAAATTGCACCGAAAACGTATTTATTATAAGACAGTTACTACAATTTATGCATTACTTTCACTTTTACAGGTTCTGCATTACAATTTTTGCTAAGTCTTTACATAGCAATATTCCTAAAAATAGTTTAGTGCATAGAGTAAGAGTGGCAGAAAAAGATGAAGATTTAGTCGGTATCATGAAATTGCATGTATAATTGATAAACATGAAATATAGATAATAATTTCCAAAAGTAGTAGAAAATCTAGAAAATTACAAACAGTGAACCTTTTTCAAATATGGAAAGATTCATTTGGCTAGAATTGTACTGCGGATTGTGGCCTGTTAATGGAATTTCAAGTAATTGTAGGCGTTTCTTACTGTTTTTTCTTTTTCACTTTTTGTAATTGTAATAGGGTAATAAAAAGATTTGTGGTCTACGGTGAAAATCTCTTCCATGTAAAATCATTTGATATAGAATAAAAACTGAAAAAAACGCAATGGAATAGCAAGCAAAAGGAGTTACATGGAACAGATAAATGTACTACTGATATTTTTTTTCAATTTACATATAAGTTTTTAAAGAAGTAGGTTTTTTTCAAGGGTCAATACAAAAGTAATAAGCTGCTTTGAGGGTGAAGACGTAAAATGTCGTTTACAGAGGAATTGAACCAGTAAGAATAAAAAAAACATCGGCAAACGTATACCGAAGCAAAATGCGGAAACGGAAACTTCCAAAATCAACACGGATTGAGACAGCATGACAAAAACAAAATATATTAACAAAAACAAACAAGAACGCAACAAAACTAAAGCACTAGCAGTTTTAACCCCTACAAAAACTTGATGTATCATAAGGTGCCTCTGATGGATAAGCATGATCTATTCCATTCGAGGCAACCGTCAAACTGCTAGTGAAAAGTGCGGTAATTTAATAATGTTACAGTTGATAATAAACTCTGGATCTACCCAAAGATATCTATTCTTGATGTGAATGTCATTAAGGAGTTGGTAAAATAATTCTCTGTGTTAGAGATGTATGCTCCTTATTTTTCTTAGACATGATGTACTTGTATATGAGATTATATATCATGTGTACACTTTGATCAATTACTATTATCTAAATTTATTTAAATTCTTAAACCTTATGTTTGGCTCCTGTCTAGAATACCACGGGAGCCGCAACGTCGCGTATTCCTATTGTATCTATGGTTGACGTCAGTATGGCGGACGTCGCCTTAGTTTCATATAGTAGCAAGTAAACGTATAGAATGTAACGGCTGCGTTCATCTTATGTTAGTATTATATACAACGCCCCGATATCTATGGTGCCCTGACAATGGAGAAATTAAAGCAACTTCGCACAGGAAACAGAAGTGCTATCACTAGACATTTTAGAAAATTCGAAGAGGTAAAGGAAAATCGATAGAGAGGAACTTCTAACAACGAACGAAAACTTGACACAGAAGAGGAAGTTGTTGGAAAAAATCAACGAACAAATATTGGACGAAACGGAGAAATAGGATGTATAGCGTGAAATTGTCGAAACAGATGAATATTCTAATAATTTTGACACAAAACTCAGACATTTTCGGAACTTTTTGCACATTTCTAAAGACCCGGAAAGTAGATCCAATGTAACCCAATCTTCATTTCAAGTGCTCAATGTTAAAAGCCCACCTTTCGTTCCTGCAAATTTTGATAATGATGCAAGATTTCAAAGTGCTACATACCCAGAGCAACGCCTGCACAGTCATGTTACACAACATCCGCAACAAACTACAATGTTCCGCCGTTCACCGCTAGTAACGACCGTTTTCCTAAATTAACCTTGCCAAGATTCAACAGAAATATATTAGACTGGCAGACATTTTGGGATTCGTATGAATCAGCTGTACATTTCAACCCAACGTTAACTAGCATAGAGAGGTTTAATTATTTGAAATCGCTACTTGAAAATGAAACGCTAAGCACGATAGCAAGGTTCGCGCTAACCAATGCTAATTATGTCGAAGCTGTAAATGTTTTAAAGGAAAGATATGGCCAGAGTCACAAAATTACGGAAGCTTATGTACAAGCGCTGTTGGAAATTCGTTCACCAATGTATTCTATATCTAGTTTAAGATCGTCCTATGACAAATATGAAGCGTACATAAGAGGTCTCGAATCGCTCGGACAACAGGAAAACACGTTTGGAACATTATTAGTCCCTATAATTATGAAGAAATTGCCAAGTGAGATAAGACAAAATTTAGCAAGGGAACACGGTAATACTAGTTTGAATTAAAGGGATCTGACAAAAGTATACTCAAGGAGATACAGATTATGGAAGCCGGACAAATTACGGAGTTATCTGACAACTGCTACGTTTCACACAGGAACAAAGGCTCAGAGTAAAAGTAAAGATGCTTTTCACAAAATGAGGATGAATCAAAATCGAAACATAACTGATAAACCTTGTGTGCTTTGTGGAGGGACATGCACCGACAAATTGCACTAAGGTATGTGACACAAATCCCGTATTGCAATAGTGAAACGCAATAAACTATGTTAAAATTGTTTGGGAAATCATTTTTCTAATGAGTGTAAATCAAGGAACACTTGTGGTAAAAGGCATCATTCCAGTATATGTACTGCTGACCGAGTAACTGAAACAGTTAGGAACAAACCCGCTACATCACAAAACGAGAGCTTTATAAATAAACCAAAGTCTACCAGACCCGCAAATGTAAACTTAGTCAATGACTCATTCAATAAGCAACAAGATGCTACAATTTTGCAATCTTCATCTCAGGTGCGTTCGAATGTATTGTTGAAAACCGCAGTTACACAAGTATGGTATAAGAACTCATTTTCTACTGCAAACATATTATTTGATGAGGGCGCACAAAGGTCTTTCGTAACCCAAAGCCTTGCAGATAAATTGAATTTGAAAACTGAAGATACTGAGATTATCCAGTTATCAGCTTTTGGAAAGGATAAGGCGAAACCAAGAGAACTGAGAAAATCGACACTGTATGTACAGACCAAAAATAGAAGTAAGATCAAAATTAATAGTTCCTACAATAGCTGTTCCGCTTCAGAATCACATACGTTACGTAAATGGAAATAGTGGATATTTGAGATAACTACAGTTAGCCCACCCAGTAAGTAAAGAGAACACATTTGAAATATCGTTATTACGTAATAGATGCGGATTATTACTGGGATTTTATCGAAGATGAAGTCGTTCGAGGAGATGGACCGACGGCAGTAAAGTCGAAGTTGGGATATTTGCTTACAGGACCAGTTAAATCAGGAAATATTGGTAAAACTTCTACATCTAGTATGTTAAATGTATAAGTATCACACAAATTGAAAGAGTTTGATTTGGAAGCATTTTGGCAGCTGGAGTCGTTAGGAATCGATTCATCGCAAACCAAAGACAGTGAAACAGAATATCTTGAAGATTATCAGAAATCGTCAGTTGAATTTCGTGGAAATAGATACATTGCTAAGTGCCATGAAAACCAGACTACGTGGAATTACCGACAAATTACAGCATCACGAAACAGAGATCGGAAAATGTTATAAAACGATTACACAAAGACCCAGACATGCTGAGAAAGTATGTAGAAATTTTACAGGAACAAGATTTTTGAGAAAGTTGATACCGCCGAACCTACAAATAACAAGATACATTATATACCGCATTATCCGGTTGCAAAGAAGGAATCGGGTACAACTCCATTTCGCATAGTGTACGACTGCAGTTGTCGTATGTCACAGGACCACCCTAGTCTGAACGATTGCCTGATGAACATCCCACCAGCGTTGAACGATTTATCAAAGATCTTAGTGAGATTTCGACTTCACCCATTTGCGATAACGACGAATATTGAGAAAGCGTTTTTACACCATAAGGCAGAATCGGGGGTATCTTATTAATGATGTAAAATCACATGACCACACCCCTTTCTTGGTGAATTACTTCCCTTTATTAAAGTTTAACTTCTAATGTACATCTCATTGTTCCCGATTATTTTCATACTACCCCCGTCTTTTTCTTAAAGTACTGTATTAATGTTATCTTCCGTAATGTAAAGTTTTTTTTGTGGGAATTTTAAAACAAAGAAATTGTGGTTAGAACCCGTCTGTAGAAGGATTTCCCGTCGCTGGAAAGCTTGGAATTACACATTTTCAATCCAATTTGGCCGCGAATTTTCTTGAGTAAGTTTAAAAGGGGCAATTGTGTATATGAATCTATGCGAGCTATATTTCACAGTCATATGCGGACAAATATGCTACATATTTATCTTTGATGTGTATTTTTCTGTCAAAGATAGCTTACTCGGCAGTTTTATAATGGCTTCTGCAGTCAAAATGTCACGATCACGCTTCGAATTTCAAACTTAATTAGCCGAAAATTTTCATTGTTACAGATAAGTATTAATGTATAGAATAGACGTAAACAATGTGTAGAATCTTGCTAGATGCGGACAAATATGTTCTGAAGTGTATTATTAGATAGTTTTGCAAAATTTCAATATCTCCCCTTTGCGTTTCAACTAAACATGGCCGACAAGCAAGAGTTAAAAGATGGCCGCTATGCCAATTAGTAAAGTACCCCTGATTCTGCCATATGCGTTGGGCTTAGCGAAGAAGATCGGGACGTCACCCGCTTTCTTTGGCTTAGCGATCCATTGGACACAAACAGTCATTTGATAACGTACAGATTTAAGGCAGTGCTATTTGGTGCGACATGCTCGCCTTTCATCTTGAATGCGACACTGTTAAAACATCTAGGACAATCCGAAACTGATACTGCAAAATTACTGGAACGAAATCTATACGTAAACAACATTTTGACCAGCTTACCGGAAGAACACAGTGCAGTAACTTGCTTTAAGGAATCTAGGAATTTAATGAAGGATGCAGGGTTTAATTTGAGATCTTAGACTTCTAATAGTTCTAAAGTACGACAATTAGCTACTGTTGAAAAGGTACTGGACGCTGATGAACATACCAAAGTGTTAGGTATGAAATGGAATAGTAATACCGATGAGCTATTTTACCCGCAGAGAGAACAAAAACAAACACGACTTGTAACGAAGCGAGGAATTTTGAGATATTCATCCGGAATTTATGACCCGCTAGGATTTCTTAGTCCGATAACAATCAGAGCCAAAATGTTGTTACAGGAATTATGGCAGAAGAATTATGACTGGGATGTACCCATTAATGACAACGTAAAGGAACCATGGTTGGATATACGAAGTGACACTGAACTTGTGACACTAACGAAATTCCCAAGATATTACTTTTCAGAGAAAACAGACTCCGTAAATCACAATTTACATGTATTTGTAGATGCAAGTACCAAAGCGTATGGTGCCGTAGCGTAGTCAATTTGGAAGTACAGTGGCAATGGCTAAGACTAGAGTAGCGCCTTTGAAGAAAATCACAATGTCCCAACTAGAGTTGATGGCCGCAGTTATAGGGGCACGGCAGCGGATCACCCTCAGTCGACACTTGAGTGTTCAAATATCACCATATGGTCAGATAGTCAAATTATTTTGCATTGGCTTAAATCAAACAAACCACTGAAACGTTTTATTTCAAATCGTATAAAGGAGATTCAAGATTTAGCAACATCATGTGAATGGAAATATTGCCCTACAACATGCAATCCAGCTGATCTGTTGACGCGAGGAATTAAATATGAAAATTTCAAGGAGAATGTATTGTGAAAAAGGGACCAAGTTGGATATTAGACGTGACAAAATACCCAACACCAATGTTAACTGACAAATATTTGTCAATTTTATTAACAGAGGAAGGTAATACAAATACGGAGAACTCGATTTCTGAGAATGGTATTCATGTTGTTATGGATATTGAACGATATTCATCATACCAGAAATTACTATGGATTACAGCGTATATTCAACGTTTTATATACAACTGTAAAACTGAAAAGAAGCTCAGAATAATAGGACATTTAGAGCCGAAGGAATTACAAAGATCTTCTGAATTGTGGATACGAAATTGTCAAGAAAATTACTTTTCTATGGAATACAATGCTCTCAAGGCTAACGACAAGACAAAGATCAACATTCCGAGAATAAGACAATTACGGTTATACATGGATGACAAAAATCTCATGAGATGTGGTGGACAAATTCACAACGCACCCATACCGGAAAACGCAAAATTTCCTTACATATTACCTACGAATCAGCCGCTAACCAAACTTCTAGTTATGGACGCTCGCGAAAGGAGTCTTCACTCTGAGTCAATGCAACAGTATCTTGTATTAGACAGACATTTTGGATTCCGGCGATCCGTCAGTTGACGAGAAAATTATTACGGAAATGTGTAACATGTAGAAAAGTTATTGGATTGCCTTATTCAGTACCAGATCCACCTCCGTTACCAAAGATTCGAGATTTTATCTGCACTGATGAGACAAAAGTTGTTGAAATGCGCATATGCAGAAATTAAATTTATAGTAACTTCGGTATTTAGTTATTTGTTACCACTACTGGTATAGATTTCACTGGTGCATTACACGTGAAAGACAGGAACAATGCTACTAGTAAAGCATACATTTGTTTATTTACACGCGCCTCCACGAGAGCGATACTCCTTGAAATTGTAACAAATTTAACAGAAGAGACATTTTTACTAGCCTTTAGACGTTTTAGTAGCAGAAAATCGTTACCAAAAGTAATTGTGAAAGACAATGCCAGTACTTTTGTATCTGCTTCGGAAGAGATAAAACAATTATGTAAATCGGTGACGTTACGAGAGACTTTCACCACCCAAGGGATCGAATGGTACTTCATTCCTGAACGTGCTGCGTTGCTCGGTGGGTATTTGGAGCGTTTGATCGAATTGGCAAAGGACAGTTTGAAAAAAGATATTAGGAAGGTCGCTCGTCGATTTAGAAACACTTCAGACAGTTATTACAGAGATAGAATCCATCTTAAATGATCGACCATTAACGTACATTTCGTCAGATCCGGGCGTCGGATTAACACTTTACCATATCCACAAACAAGCGAAATCGACACTACCGATATGGCATCAACGAACAAACAACTCTTAGCAAAACGTATGGAAAGACAATCATTACTGTTGGCACAATTCAGGAATAGATGGAATACTGATTACTTGACTTCATTGAGGGAGTTTCATAGGAAAACTGGAAATAACTCACAGACAATACAAATATGCGATCTGGTACAAATTTATGACGATAGTAAAGGCAAATTATATTGGAAAACAGGTATTATAGAAGATCTGTTGTATGGTAAAGATGGACTTGTTCGTTCCGCTACAATACGTACAACCACGGGGACTACGTCATGACCTATCACCAAGCTATATCCACTGGAAATTTGCTTAGATGATGGAAATAGCGAAGAGGATATTCAACGAACTGTACCGACAGAAAGACGATTACCGAAGCGTGATGCCGCACAGAAAGCGCGGGAGAAAATAGAACTTTGGATACGTAATTAACTATCGTATTTCGTGAAGTGAAAATTGCAACAAGTTTATGGACTGTTCAATACTTTTGAACAGTAATGTTAAATTCATGAGATGATGACTTAATTCATAAATTGCCGACTGTCTAAAGTGGTAATAAGTATATTATTGATCGGCGTAATATTGATACTGGAGAGACCACGTTTAAGTTTTTCTTTACAAACTATGGTAAAGTTTGATAGTTTGTTTATATGAGAGACATTAATTTTAATGTTTTAATTTTATGATTTAACAATATTTGTATTTAAGTTTAATTGAAAAACGTAGCTAATCTTTTCGAGGCCCCCAGGATGTCGAGAATACCGCGAAAGCCGCAACGTCGCGTATTCCTATTGTATCTATGGTTGACGTCAGTATGGCGGACGTCGCCTTAGTTTCATATAGTAGCAAGTAAACGTATAGAATGTAATGGCTGCGTTCATCTTATGTTAGTATTATATACAAAGCCCCGATATATCCCTCGATCGTAGTTTTGTCCTTGGCTATATTAAATATTTCTGATTGTTCGGATTTCGTTTGGTTTCATTCATTCTTAACATTATTTCCTGTGTTTGGGTTCTGGTGCTGCTAGTGGGAATAAGTTTCCGAAATTGCCATACAGCTCATTAAAATTATTGCAGTTGGAGTCAACATTTGTGTTATGGTCTCATGTTCATTTACTCCATATCTTTTCGTTAAATGTTCTAAATTACCATGGTAACAATAAGTCTCTTAAATGGACATAAATCAAAACATTTCGAAGAATCCAAAAATTTTTTAAAAGAATGAAATTGTGGGAACATAAAAACCAAAGAGAGCGTCTAAACAAAATCCAGCTCAGGTAAGAATAGATCTTTGCACCATCCTGCGCATACTCTATCAAAATATAGATATAAAGGCACACTATGTTAGTAGTCTAAACAAAAATATAAGAAAAGAGTATGTAATATGTAATCGGAGCCAGAAATCAAATTTTCGATTATTGCATTGTTTTACATGAATTTTACGTCACTCAACACTGTGTCAAACATAAGTTATATAAAAAAAAGCGTCATGCATTGTTGACTCTGGAAACTTAAAACTAGAATTTATAAAAGGGATGATTTTGATTTCAATATTACAAATTTTATTTTCTTGATGACGACGTTCCTGTAGCTCCGTCATACGGGTTTGGTACGATTCGTCTGCGTCTTTTCTTCTCTTTACGACTTTAATGAACGTAACCTTACTACCAAATCCAAACTTTTACAACAAGGTTACAGATTTCATAAATTGGTAAACACCTGTGACAGGACAGCCTATCTACGTTGTAGTAGGTAGATTTATAGTCAGTAAAAATCGTCTGAGCTAACGGAATATTTCTTTAGCTCATTCGGTTAGGTGGCTGGCTGAAGTGCTAGAGGTCCCGGGTTCGATCCCCGGAGGTGACCATTGCAATTTTGCAAGGAGAATCATGCTCTCCGGTTACACACCACATTAGGTAACGTCGTCCTGCGAGGACATGATTTTCTACGATTTTTCCCAAAATGATTTTATACGATCGTCATGGATTCGACCCGATTTTACAAGCGGAAATTCTCCTTTGTGTTCTTATTCTCTATGTTATTTTGCAATTTTTACTAAAATGTTACTTCTCTGTCTTTATAGTCCGGAATTGTGTTATTGATATAACGTAGAAACCAGAGAATTCGGAGTTTCGTGTTGTCCTGGAATCTACACGAGTGTCCAGTACTGATGTCACAGATTTTATACGATTTGTCTGTGAATTTATACGATAGATTTTTCAATTAAAATGATAGCGCAGCTTTAATTACCGGATAATCATGAATTTTGTAATCAAAAATGATAGATGAAATTGAAATTTAAGGTTTATTTTAAAAACTAACTGTCGCAACAAGGTAAAATAAGCTGAGTAGACAAATGATTTGGATTTATATTTTTTTTTGCCCTTGTATCGCATAATTATCTTACTGTCTGCATTTGTGGTTCTCATCCAGATTTCCATTCTTGGAAATGAAATAGAAAAACCCCGCATAAGGAATTATCTGATTTATGAATGCGGTCCAATAAGTAACAAATGTGTTAACTTTATATCCAAGAAATATAGTTTATTGATTGTCCAGCATAATTCCCAGTCAATATAATGCATATAATATAGTATCTTTGCGTAATTTATTTCATATTGGCATAGTTATAGAACTGAGGTAAGTCATATTGGCCAGAGGCGCTAGCTATAATCAATCAATCAAAGTTACATCAAGTGTATCACTTAAAATTGAGTGTCAGACAATTCAGTTTTCGTAACATGAGAATTCCTACAATGCATGCCCTACTTCAGACCACATTACTATAGTTTAAGACTTCAAATATCATCAGCGATATGGCGTCCCCTGTTTCTACATCCTGCTTTCCTGTTTACAATAAAAACCACATTTCAGACGGCCAATCCAACTTGTTGTCTGCGATGAAACGGGACTCATGTTAACGAGAAAATATGTAAATCGAACTATTTTTTATTGTCAGTATGAATACAATTCTTAAGTTTGTTTCATATCTGTTCACAAGTCAAAGCATGAATGAAATGTTACATGATGTTCATACTGAATATTTTGACACTGTTTATGAAACAGTTGTTGTGTCGAGCGAGTTTATTGCTCTTAATGAAAAAGGACATCCGTTGTGGCCAGATTCTACAACGCAATTATGATAATCATCTCAATCATTTCAATTAAATGACGGAAAATTGATGTAACAGACAGTCCCTATCAAACGACAAAAGGTTTACAAAGGACAGATCTCAACTATTCGAGTCGTGGGCATAACTTTGGTGTTAGACTGTGTTGTTCCTAGGGTCGACCAATCAAATGCAGTGATGTTGTGACTAACTCACTAACTGGCAGTTCCTTTGTGAAAAGATGACAAAATGCTACATTATAATATTTGGGTATTTTTTGTATTATGTATGAATGCACACAAAATTTTGTCTGTTTCCGTCCACATTTGATAACATTGTGTTTTCTTTAACACAGAAGCTGATACACAGATATACAAAGATACAAAGATATACAAGTCAAAAACTGACGGTGGGGACAGATTTATTGAAGATTTTATTAAAGTCTCAGCACTTATAAAACATGATAAAACAAATACATACACAATATACAAGTAAAATATTATAAGTGCCATTCTAAAAAGAATTATGAGAGACAAATATAAGCAAAAAAACATTTACATATATAAAAATGTAAAATTACTATTTTGAATATATGAAACTATTCCTTCGGCTAAGGATATTAAAACAGGTTTTGGCAACTACACCAAAAATATCAGTAAAAAAGGAAATAAATTTGTCGTTACCACTTAAAAAGTTAAAGTTTCTATTAGCCAACTGAGCTTCTCGGAACAAATTTTCTCGCAAATCTGCATACAAAGGGCAATCTAATAACACGTGTTGCTCATCCTCAATACTATCCTTACAAATAAAACAAACCCTTTCATTTACCTCCTTTTTCTCATACCTCCCCATTTCAACGCGTAAGGGAGCAACGCCACACCTAAACTTTGCAAAATATAACGGCTTATAACGGCTTGCAAGAACCAAAACTATTCCACTAAAGAAATATTTGCACAGAATGAACATGTCACCATGACTTGTGCAATGCAGGGGTTGGCGAGGATCTCGAGCACGTCTTTTTTGACTGTCCAGTCTACAACGAAATTCGTCTTAACTTCTCCTGTCTATTTAATACCAAACACGATGAAGGCCTAGGTTTTAATTTTTCAGAACTGTTGCCTGCTGCCAAAGTCCATTTTTAGTCGGGGACATTGGCTATCTGTCGGATATTTTTATGACTCTTTAGGAAAACAATTTTTAAAAGAATGTTTTGATCTTAGACAGAACTTAATGAACTGATGATTTTAATTTATTCGATTTTTTTTATCAAGTTTTAACTTTGTTATATTTTATGCCGATATGTATTGATCTGTGTTCTTGTGATAATATTTTAACAAATGTATAATCTGTGGACATTGTGTGCGTAATTTTAACTATGTTGTAAATATGATATTAGACGCGCCACTACATTGTACTTCTACCCTGGTAGTTGGCGCCCC
>MJUU01062518.1:0-22808 GCA_002080025.1 Modiolus philippinarum
ATTGAGGTTGGCCAGGCTGGCCTGGACAAGCTCAATTATATAACTACTGTTCTTTGCCCAATATGTTCTGCTTGTTGACACGCATCCATTCCAGAAAGGATACATGGATGTTGCGTTGTTCAACATTTAACAAGTAAATTTAGTTCAAACTGATGGTAGGGACCATCTTGAACTAACAAAAGCGTTTACATCTCCTAACTAGATTTGCTATTTGATGCACTGGTTGATACAGTGACTACCTTGATAGAGCTTGGTTGCTTACAAAAAGGTTACTTAAGCAATGGTATGTTACCAATAACTTCACTACAGAAGTTTTACTGTCGACATCACGATTTTGTGGACCACTTCAGGATAAATCTGTATCCCAGATGACAACAGACTTTTCTCTGTGCCACTAAAGTTTGTTTTTCCTCTACCAAATTGACTTTACCACCGGAATTGACATGTTCAACATAGCGGGTTTCTAATAATAAGCAGGAGATGCTTAATATGCCTGTGCACCTTATATCACTCATTTTTTTTTTATTGGGCCAGTGTTATTTTTGTATATGTGTGTGTCTTTGTTTTTTTCTTTTTCCGATGTTGCCATTGTCTTTGGATTGTTCATATTAGACTGACGGTTCAGTTCTCACTTAATTTTTCATTAAATAAAAAACATACTTTGAAGGGAGCTCTAAAAGATAACATTTATAATCATTAAAGTCAACCATTAAGGCTGACTGTACACAAAGTAAATGTTAACTTACTGATCTATTTGATTTTTCATTATATTGATACTTGCTGACATGTTTTTGTATGTAAAATTTAAATTGATTGATTGATTGATTGAATATTGTTTAACGTCTACTCAGCAATATTTCAGCTATATCAAGACGAGAACAAGTTTGTTGATAAATAATCACTTTGGGGTATGGAAAGGGCCATGGGACGGGAAATTCTGACTGCCACTGGAAAAGTAGGGTGAAATCGTCGAGGGCGGGGAATTTAGCCTTGTAGCCGATCACCTACGGACCAACCCAAAAAGAGCTTGCTACAAGGGTTCTTTAACGTGCAGGAAGCGTGGCATTTCTTCCAACACGTGGACCTGAGTTTACATCCCATCCGAAAGATGGGTTGTGTATTTATTAATCCCGCACAACCACGGAATGGGTCCTATTTCTATATCCTGGGACCATCGGGGTCAGCCTCCGTTTAGGAGGGGTCACACCCCGCAAGCCGGAGATACTGGGTCCTATTTCTATATCCCGGGGTTCCCTCGGGGTCCTCTGTTAGGATGGCTCATACTCCAAGCTCAGAGGATGCTGCGGGCCTATTCTTCAGCCGGGACCGCGCACGGCGGGTAAAATTTAAACAACAACTTCGAAGGAATGTTTTGCAAATACATCACAGCATATATATATATATACTGCAATTTTTTTTTCATGGATGGAGTTCAGTCTTCCTGGTACTGACCTTATATTGTTTAATCTTTTGAGAATCAGCCCAATAGAGCTAGATCTGCAAATTTTTGGTACTTCCCTCTCCAGGACTCCAACCATTGCTATTTTGACATCTAAATGTTTGGCAAACATATTTTGCATTTTTTAAATATAAATATATACCTCAATGAACTGTCTGCTTCATCCTGTTTACTTTCTGTTGATTTATTTTTCTTTTGGGGTCTTTTTTCTTTTTTCTTCCTTTCAGAATCTTCATTTACATCCATTGTCCTATAAAGATATTATATCAAATGATTATTAACTTTGGTGCATTACATCAATGCCTTTAAACAGCAATTTTTGTTTTTTTCATGTTCCCCCAAAAAATAGAAATTAACGTCATTAATGAACATTGACTGGATGTTCAGAATATCTGAAGATAATCAGGAACCCTTACATTCAACAGTAAGTACAATTTTAGTAATGCAGGATTTTCATTCCACTAACTACAAGTCTGATCAGCTTATTTGAATTGGCTGTGAAAATCTAATGCTGCTACTTATGTCTTCTACAAAGATTAAAAATGTTAAAAGTTTTGTAAAATTCCTCACAAATTGATTCAATGCATCATGATGGCATGGGATATTTTTTACTATGAATTTGTGAAGTTATACTGCATTGTGTATTTATATAAATTTTAATGATTATACCATACACCCTTCACAGAAAAGAAACTTTAATGTGTAGATAAACCTCATTTTTATCATCCTTTTTCTTATCATCTATGCAGTATGGAGTAGGTATACTATGTAACTTTGATTTTTGTTTAAATATGTATAACTTATAAGTCAATAAAATGATTAACCATAGAAATTGGATCAAGTCAAAATAAAAACAAAAATAGGAAAACATCATCTGAATCTAAAAGATAATTAAGGGGCTCACTCATCACATTTTTGAATTTGTGTCAGATTTCGGAACTTCTTTGCTCTTGCCCAGTTCATTGGCTTAAAGAATTTTGCACACAGATCTCACTATTTATTTCATTGTCATGAAACAACGGCAGTAGAATACCGAAGGAACAAAGGGGGGAAACTCACAAAAATCGAAGTCCAAAGACAGGTTAAAAACCGAGAACACAGAAAACAATGACGTTAGACGCAAAAACAATAACGTTAGACAGATACAAAGCACAGAAACAGAAATTACAACACTCAGAACAAAAGCACTCACAGTGTGAACTCCAGTGAAACTGAGAGTGACATCAGGTGCTCCGGAAGGGTAAGCATGTCCTGCTCTGTTAACAGCACCCGTCACACTGTGAGTGATTCAATCCGGGAAAATGTCAAAGTCGGTAGTCAAATCCGAGAAGACGTGAATATAGCTGAAAATGTCCACTTTCATTTGGGATACTGACACGTCATATCTTTCAATGATGCTATGGTGACGGCCATAGAATTTCTTGAGGGATGAAATTAATAAAGGTTGAACAAATCCCTGACAAAGCAGCGTTTGGGACAGTGTTTTTGCTCTGTTCAAAAAATCACTGTACAAACTACATGCTCGACAGTAACGAATCAACTGTGAAATGTACACTCCATAGGCTGGAGAGGTAGGTATATTGCTGCTAAAAAAGGGGAAGTTCACAATTGGGAAATTAAAATCATCACGCTTGTCATATAGCTTAGATTTCAAACGTCCATCTTCGTCAATATACAATAAAAGATCTAGGTACGAAGCTGAAGTAGGTGTTTCAGTTGTTTCTTTAATTTCAAGCTCATTTGGATAGATCTGATGTAAATACTCCTTAAATTTAGGATTATTAAGAGAAAGTACATCGTCTATGTAGCGGAAGCTGAAATTAAAGGATTTGGCTAAATGTTTTTTGTTTTCTTTGAATAAGCCCTTGTAAAAACTTGGCCTCGTACGAGTAAAGGAAAAGGTCAGCTAAAAGCGGCGCACAGTTTGTTCCCATAGGAATCCCTATTGTCTGCTGGAAAACACGACCTCCAAATTCGACAAACATTGTTGTTTTAGATTGAATTAAGAAACCTGACAAGTTTTCATAAATTTCTTGATATAACATAAAAAATAGTCCTAATGTTAAATTAAGGGAAAATCCAGAGAAATCCATTTCCCTTTAAATTTTTAATGTCTTCTATCTCAGTTAATGCTCACCAACCTATATATTTCTTTTTACCATTTCTTTAAGTCTACAATGCTTAGTAAATTTAAATAGGTATCAAAAATTCCTTGATATAAACAACATCAAGAGTGAGCATCCTTCATTTTCTTAATATCAAACTAAAAACAACTTGTTGTATTTTTATATTTATATAACCACCTCGCAACACTTATTTTGTTTTTACATGTATATAAAGTTTCAATATAAAAGGATACATCCTTCACAGAAAAGAAACTTAAAATCTGTGGGTAAACCTTACTTGGGATGTACGGACAAACACTACATGCCCCCTACTTCTTAAAAACATTGCTTTCTAAATGCATCTTCTTTTAGGTTAATTTTACATCTGCATGCAATTTCTTTAACTGTTTTAACTAATCATTTGGATAGAGTTGTATCTATTCTTGTTCTGTTTGATGCAGAAATCTTAAACTTCAGCAAATATTTGTACCATAAGAAAATTTGTATCAAGAAATTAGGCTAAGGTAACAAGATCATGAATTATTTTATTCCACAAAGGAAATATAAATACAATTCATGCAACTGAAAGACACAATTACCTTTTCACCCTTCTGTTGCATATGTCTTTGAACATTGGGAAGCTAATTCTTCCACACACAAGATCCTCAAGTGTTTGTTTTTTCATACTTTCATTGTCTAGCCTAAACAAATTTAAAAGATGAGTCTGTTTTAGTTCTAAACATGGTTGTTCTTTTATCCTTTTCATTCTCCAGGCATCAAACAGCATCACCAGTTTTTCCCAAACAGCATCTGGTAATGATGCACAGTGTATGTGTGTTTGGAACCTATTAAGTTTTAATTTCTGTAAGTAGAAAGAACCTCAGCATCAATGTTTTCATCATGTTAACATGTTACAAATTTGATTTTATTGTAGAGGAATGAAACGAATTAAATTTTCCAAATGCATCCAACACTTCAAGCATTAATATTAGGACATAGATGTCATGTCTTTATATCAAATGCTTATTCAGTGAAACCTGTCTATACCAAACCCTGACTAAACAAAAACTTTGTCTACCCCAAATATGATGTTAAGTTCCCTGGTATCATTTTCTATACATTTCCAACCTGTGTAAAGCAAACATTTGTCTTAAACGAAATTTTCCATCCCGAGGTGATTCAGTTTAAGACAGGTTTCACTGTACATAAACTATTTACATATAAATTCATCTAAATGGCATTTGATTATTTTCTTATATTTTTTAGTGCTGTGATTTGTTAAAGGGTGATCACATGATTAGGCATATTTCCAAGAGTTGTCAATAAAACGTGGAATTGACTTTACGTATTGAATTCGTGCTAAAAATAGATCAGCCAGTTTAACAATCATTATAATGGGTTAAAGCCGAACTGACTTGTAATAAAGATAGGTAATTAAAATTAATTGATTGAAATAATGTTTTCCTACATATGATTTTTTAGTCTAGTCTATATTTATTTGATCCCATGTTATTTCAGTTCAAAAATTCTCAATAGAACAAAAGCTAACAATAAAAAAAAGCAACACTGTTGGCAAAAACTTTATTTTAAAATATTGATCTGCTGTTTTTAGGTTGTATAACAAGGATGTGTCAATTTCTTGTTCCACTGATTAGAATTTTATTATACAATGAGAATTTTATGCTTGGTTGTAGATTAATGTCGGTATTTTGAAATTGCGAAGCAATTCTTTTATCTAAAAAAGCTATAAAAAATAACATTTGGAAAACATGGAAAATACAGTAATTAAACAATTATAGCCTATTGAATTTGGTTAATGCAGAAATTTATTGACATGAGAAAAAGTATATTGACTTTTGCACTTCGTCCCTGATCAATATCCATTTCTCATGTCAATCAATTTCTGTATAGACTAAATTCAATAGGCTATAATTATATATTATTTCTTTTAGAGTGTTGTGATTTGTTAAAAGTTGGTCACATGATTGTGTATATTCTAACAGTTGTCAATATAAAGCCAAATTGACTTAACATATTGGCTTGGTGCTAAAAATAGATCAGTTTTTTCAATTTCACATTAAATAATAAAAAAATAATAAAAAGCCGAATTGACTTTTCCTACCTTTCATTTTATCAATAGTATAGAAATGACTTACAGGTGTATCAGTGATTACAGCCATACTTTCTCTCCATTTAGCTGCAACATCTTTTGGTTTCAAATTGGGACTCTCTCTTTTTAATCTAGTCAACAAATCCCTGAATAGTTTTACAGTTTCTTCAAAACTGGTTTGTTTCGAAAACTTATGGATATAGTTGTGTTTTAATCCCAGCTGTAAAGCCAATTCATCTGGGAGACCTGCATAAAGGTCAAGAGAAATCTGCATGTTTTTCTTTCCTAAATTTAGAAGTGCCTCTCTTGTGTGGTTCCCACCAAGCACCTCCACACAAGGACTTCCAGGCAACTCCAATTTTTTCAGATTAACGTTTTCCCTGGTTGGAATATGACCAATTAGCAAGGTATATAAATTTAGGTCTTTTTTAAATTGTGTTTCTAATTCTTTTACGTGCGTGCTCCTCATTCAACTCTCTTGTCCGGCGGTCTTTCCCTGGCTGTATCAGGTTTTGAATGTGAACACTTATATTTTTTCCTGAAAATATAATGATCCTTGAAATAATTTGGTTTGAAAATGCAAGATTGTTATTCTATTCTGGAGGACCATTTGTGCAAAGTAACAATTTCATTGTCTCTAATCACAAAATAAATACAAATTTTCAAATTATAGGATTTGATTATCATACATGCCATAGACTCATATAATTGAACAACAGATTTTTAGGTTTTTCAAAGAAGGACTTGTTCGAAATAAAATTAAAGGCATCAATTCAGCTTACACTGCATCAAGGTTTGTGCTGAAGTGTATTTTAAGTTGAAATGAACTGCTGAGCTTCCTGTTTATTAATGTATCATTGCTGTTTTTTTTTTTCTTTTTTTCATTTTCTGTTATTTTACCCTATCTTTATATTTTATCTAATATATGTGTATTAGATATGTAGCACCATTTAGACATGGTGATTAATTGCTATACTGAACATCTTTTGCATGCGAGTATAAGCTTCAGTTTTCAGAACCATTTTATGTCCCTGGATTTTATACAATGTACATGTACATTCAGAGTTAATATTTGTGCACATATTTTTATAGGTCACTAAAATACATGAAATAGACAACCTAAAATGTACAATAAATAAACTTTCAATTGTATTTTCATATAAAAAGCAGGTACCTGAGAGATTGCAGCCATCTATGTGTGTCCAACCCTAACATGCCTAATAAGTAAATTTAAGTGCGACACTGTACAAGTGTAGACAAAAAATATATGGAAAAAAATATGGACACAATGATGTAATTGTCAGGAAATAAACAAATTCACATCATTTACTAAATTTTGTACTATTGCAGAGAAAAGCTTGATGAAAAATCAAAGGTCAATGGTCACCAACTTTGGTATATGACACAACAGCTTTAATTGATCTATCAACATGCCAAATAACATATGCCGATCTCAAAAGACAAGAATTATAGCCAGTACGGCTTTGTAATCAGGAATGCAATAATCTTACACTCAGGACAAAGTTGAAGGTCGAGGGACATTCATCATAGTACATGACACATTGGACCAACTTGTTTGACATCTATAGGCGAACGGCTAACGTCGTACACCGTATTTTGACTCCAAAACAAGAAATCAGGCTATCATTCAAAATGGTGACAGCAATACCGGCTATGGCTATACTTGCATTTATCTCGCTGAAAACTGCAGTGCTGAGGGAGATGAGGCAATTTCAACAGCAGTAAAGTGTTCAATATGATATAAGTGTCTGTTTTTTAAGAGGTTAAAAACAATAAAATATGCAATGTCATTGATATTTTATTGATAACTCTGAAGATGCATTGCCCTGCCAAAATTTTTCCTACTTGTTTTGCACGCCTTTCGCCGGCGGCGAACGCATTTGCAAACTTTGGATTTACAATAATATTATAAATTTCTCTTCAGCATCTTCGAAGTCTGAAGATTATTTGCACATATAAATGCGAATTTTTGCTGAATGGTTGTTTTTCAATATTTATAACCTTTATTATTTACTCAATTACTCTCTGTCCGCCATCTTCAAATGAAACTTCGCCGCCCTAGCCTGAGTCTGGAGACAGACGAAGGCGGCGTATGCCGTTTCTGCGTGCGCATACAAAATTTTCTGAATCAAGTGTACTGGCAATCCACCGCGGCGAATAGGCGTACGCCTATAGGTGCCAAACAAGTTGGTCCATTGTTTTGAAGTAATCTATCAAAATACCAAAAGTAATAGCCCAGATATGACTTTGCTATGGACAGACCGACAGACACACAGCCGGTGTCATTAATGCAGGGAATCCATCACTATGTTGAGGGGCGATAATGAAGGAAGAAGACTCCTCAGTTTCGCAATAAAAATTGATGTCTTATATACTGTATACCAACTTATTTTCGTGGCTACTTTATTTCGCCATTTGTCCGTCCAAGTAAACTTCATAGCAACTAATGTTCGCTTTTTTCTTCTTCTTCTGATGTAATTCTATTAGGATTAGAAATATTAGCGATGATTTATTTTTTCATGAAATTTTTATGATCCTGAAAAGTGCAGAAATAAAGTGCTCAAAAAAATTTGCTGGTTTACAGTATCAAAGATAATTTCATTGTTTTTCAAAACTCTGTTCCTAAATTTGTTCTGTTAGCAAAACTTTCCAAAAGATAAGGCAAGAGATGCATGTAGTTACAAATTTTCTGAGACTTGTACTCCTTTGATTAAAGAATAATATAAGAAAATTGTTTTGCTTAACACAGATATAATACTAACCAATAAGATACTTTGTAACATTATTGTCTTCTAATAAAACTCTTGTCCCATTTGTACTGGTGTTATTATCTACCACTGAAATATCTGATGAATCATCTTCTACTAAAATACTTTGGCTATCTTCTACTTCATTAGACTGACTGTCTTCTACTGGTGAATTCGACCAATAATCTTCTCTTGGTGAATTTGACCGACTCTCTTTTCCTGAATCATTTGCTTGTTTGTCTTTTTCTAATACATTTGACTGACTCTCTTTTTCTGAATCATTTGCCTGTTTGTCTTTTTCTAATACATTTGACTGACTCTCTTTTTCTGAATCATTTGCCTGTTTGTCTTTTTCTAATACATTTGACTGACTCTCTTTTCCTGAATCATTTGCCTGTTTATCTTTTTCTAATACATTTGACTGAATCTCTTTTCCTGAAACATTTGCCTGTTTATCTTTTTCTAATACATTTGACTGACCATCTTTTCCTGAATCATTTGCCTCTTTGTCCTTTTCTAATACATTTGACTGACCATCTGTTCCTGGTGCATTTGATGGGTTATCTTCTCCTGATTGATTTGATTGTTTGTATTCTTCTAAAATTTCCATGTCTGTTTTGGATAGATCATCTTTAATTTCAACATGTTCAAATGAACTGTTATCAGTTTTCTTTCTTGATACTGTTGGAATCCTCTACAAAAGAAAAAATATTTCATCAAGGGTTAGCTCAAATTTATCATATGGTCTCAAAGGCTAACATTAAATAGTGTCCGCTATGAAATACTGTCCGGCTTTACAATTGTTACCTATGATAAAGTCCGAGGACTGAATAAAACGCATTGATGATCATGAAATATTGTCCTCTTGCATTTCCAAATGAAATATATAGCAGGAAGGAAACTATTTCATAGGACACTATTTTGCCTTACAAAAGAATTGGAGCTTCCAATTCATCAAAAGATTCACAGCTGCAAACGTTCCTACAAGGAGATTTCATTACCTAAATGTCTCATTTATTATGAATTAGGCCTAAAATATTTGTCTCTACCAAACCAAGGCTGGATAGGTAAGTATAGAAATCATTTTTATTTTTTTTATGCCTTGCAACATGTAGTGCCAAGGTTTATGTGATACCCTCCGAAGGTTTCCGAAAGAAATAACATAATGTCTCCAAGCATGCCAAGCATAATATGCAAGTTGTTTTCCACATGCCACAGGCACAGTTGATTTGGGATACAGATGTACAAATGGTTCTGGAATCTGGAGTATTGTCACCTTGAAATTGGAAATTTGTGAATTTTGGCATTTCCCACTGACAACTTTTGAATTAAATAAGATACAGTCTCCAAACCTGGTCTATCATTCTAACAAAGTTCAAAAGTTAATTTTGAATGCACTGAAAGACAGAATAAAAACAATATACTTGCACCTTCATCGGGGGGTAAAGGATAGAAGCATTTTAAACTTTGCCAATAAGGTCTTAAAATACAGTTGTGTTTAATTAGAGCTGTTGCCGAATGGCACCCAGTTATACCCATCCTGCTAATTGAACCCTGAATCAATATGGCGAGTATAAATTTAAATGGGTGTGGTGGACACAATACAAGTATTATATGCTATACCCCCCTTTCAAGAAAATGTTTTTAAAGACCAAATATTTCTCTTCAAAATTTCAAACAGCAACCATATTACTTCATGCTTCATGCTCATCTTCATGTGGTATTATAACTACATTTCATCAAAATCCAAGCCCTGTTTAAGAGGACCTGCACTGACAAGGTTTGTCCCCCCCTCATTTTACAGAAAATATTCAATGACAAAATATCAGGCAGCAACCATATTACTTCAAGTACATCTTCAGATGGTGTACTACAAAATCAAAGTACCTGTTTAGGAGAAGATGCACTGACAAGGTTCATCACCCTTTTTGAATGAAAATATCAAAAGACGAATTATATAACCTTCAAAAATTCAGGCAGTAACCATAGGTGGTGTGCTTCAACTGTTTAACATAAATTCATAAAAAATGAAGCAGCCGTTTAGGATGATGAGGTACATGAACGGACAGACGGATGGACAGGGTGATTCCTATATACCCCCAAACTTTGTTTGCCTTTGGGTATAAAATTTAGAAGAACTGTGCT
This sequence comes from Modiolus philippinarum, assembly GCA_002080025.1. NCBI lineage: Eukaryota > Metazoa > Mollusca > Bivalvia > Mytilida > Modiolidae > Modiolus > Modiolus philippinarum. The sequence continues at coordinate 10,588 of MJUU01062518.1, forward strand.
GTGATGACCTGAAATTATTTTCCTCTTGAGTTTGAAGTACAGAAAAAAATCTACAAACCTTTACATCTTTGACCCATTGGAGGAAATTTGTTCTTGATAATCGACAATGATCAGGAATATGATCATCTACTCCATCATAACCATACTCCTCCAAGTTTAAAGTATAATGTTTATCACTGCTCAGCACTACCTATCAAAAGAAATATTTAAGATGTTAACATATAGTATAATTTTGGTCTCAGTACAGAGTCTGGCATTAATTTTTTTCATCACTTAAAATTATTGTTCGGTCATCTCCTTCTTACAGGGTCTTGTAAATAACGTAGTGATGTTTCCGAAAAAACAACTGAAATCTTTGTAGTACTGAAAAAAATTTGGCAGGGGTTCCCTCAGATTTAATAATACATATTGCTGAAAGCAAACATTCCAAGTCTCCCTTACAAAAAAATATTTGAGGCAGGCGTTCCCCTTTTTATCAACTGGGCTAAAAGTTTCTATAAGTATTACTTAAATACAAATTTTGTCGAAATTACTGAATACTTGTATTTCTTATGACTTTTTTTTGTTTATATCTTTACAGAGCCGGAAGGTTTGTCCACTCAGTTATACTATTTCATTTCATTTATGAACTTTGAAAGGAGAAAACTTATTGCCCTTTTCAAAAAGTGTTGTTATCTTTTCTTGGATTTGAACTTTCCCATCAGATAGTGGTACAAACACTTTTAGCTTCTGGTTAGCTAAATATGAACAGTTTTATGAACTGTGAAAAAGAAAGGAAATGGGGTAAATGTCAAGGAGACAACATCCCATATCCAGGTTAAAACGACCCAAAACAAAGCATCTCGGGGTCACTGTATGGTCTTCAACACAGCGAGGAACCTCATACGATATGCCAAGCCCTAAATGGCCCAAAAATGGTAAAAAAGTGAATAAATAAATGGAAATAAACCACATCCAATAACCCAAATATCAAGAAACTAAAATTTTATAAGAAATCAAGGACAAGCCAATGACCAACATAAAAATTGTGGTGGGGGTTAAACTCGTTTTCTTGGATCCAAACCCTCCCCTTAAATTAAATATAGGGCTATGCCGAGTGCAGTATGATACAACCGCAGCATGTCCACCACTGAAATTTGAACACGTGTAATTTCAAGTGAGTATGGAAACAATAACTAGATGGACACAATAAGGAGATTGACCTAGAAATTAGCTGGACACAAACTAGGGAAAATAAAAATTAGCCCTTGTGACTCCTGATTCCTTTTTTACCCCTTATAGCTCGGAAACGGTAAGAGCTACGCCAAATCCATTCACATACTACTGAAAGCTTATATCAAGAGGAATCCAAAGAAAAAATCCCATCGAAATCTGATCAAATATAAAATTTCACATTATCTAGAAAAAATGCAATTTTGGCCCCTTAAACCCCTTATAGCCAGGAAACGGTAAGAGCTCCGTTGACATACTTCCCAAAGCTTATATCAAGAAAAATCCCATCTATATCCGATGAAAATAAAAATTTTAGGAAATCTGCATGTTTGCAATTTTTGCCCCTTTGGGCCCCTCATATCTTGGAAAAAAAAAAGTTATCAAAAGTTTGATGGTGCAGCGCTATGTTAATTTTCTATCAGGAATCCACTGCAAAAAACTGCATCAAAATCAGACTAATAATAAAGAAATAAAAATTTTGGAAATTCGCCCCTTTTGGGCCCCATTTATATCGTGAATGGTACATGCTACGTGAAATCCGTTGACAAATTACAGGTTGGAAATTTCCTCATGAACACATTGAAAGAAATCCCATCAAAATCCGATACATAATAAAGATTCTACAGTCAAATATGTGAAAACGAAAAATTTAACTCTTTTTGACCCTTTTTAAAAAACGGGTAGGGCCACAATTACCAAAACTAAGCCAAGCCTTCCTTTTGTGCCAAGGAACATTGTGTTGAAATTTCATAAGGATTGATCAACTGGAACTTAAGTTACTGACAAAAAACAAAAGGGTCTACAGACAATGACGATGACGACGACGACAACGCCGACAACAGCACCATACCATTTTACGACCACAACAACTTTTGATTCCACCTTGTTCGCAACCTCAAAATCTACCTAGAAATCAATTTTCGTTGAAATCAGACAAAGTCTAACTTTTTACGCATTTCGGCAGCCATCTTGGAAATGGCGGCCATTTTGAAAATTTTTGTCTCATAGGATCCTTCCTCTCATCTTACTGAACCTTTATACAAAATATGAACTAATTCCTCCAAGCAGTTCCTGAGATATAAATTCCCCAATTTTTCAACGTAAATTGGCGGCCATCTTGGAAATGGCAGCCATTTTGAAAATTTTAAACGCACAACATATAACTTCATATGGTGGTCCAGCTTTATGCAAAGTTTGAAATCATTCCATCCAGCCATCTCAAAATAATCGCTCGGACAAAAATTTATTGGAAGAAGAAGAAGAAAAAGAATAATCAGAAGAAACGTAGAATAACAACATGTCACCCAGACTTTGTCTGGGGTGACATAATAAAAACTCAAACCAAGTTTGAATTATGTTTGTAATCACACATGTATTTGATGTTAGGTGGAAATTCAGGTTATAACTGTCAATTCTGGATATATCTATTTAAGGGATATACACAAAAACTTTTAAATTCAATTCAAAATATGCCAATTTGGAAATTGATTCTTCAAATTGTTTATAACATACAAATATGTTACTTATATAGTAAAACATACATGCATAAATTCATATTTACTACATGTTAAAAATAAAATGGATTAAAATGTATTTTTCTGGGACATTGTGTGATATTCAACCCCGTCGAATGGTGATAATCATGTAGAGTCAAATGAGTAGCCCAAATTTTTTTGAAAGTTCACTCCTCCCAAATTTACTTAAATTTTTGTTCTCGCATTAAACACCATAGTGATTACAGCCATACTGGCACATACTATTATCTGAATTAAAGAAAAGGAAAAAAAAAAAAATATGGCACATATTTTCCACACATGCAAGAAAAATTCCAAATTAATTTGTTATTGTGATGTTCCTACGAGAAAAAAATTATGGGGCGATGCATTCAAATACAAATTTTTGACCTGCAGGAAAATTCAAGTCCCCTCCAAACCAAAAGGTTTGTGTCTGATGTGGCCTACAAAGATTTACTCTTAAAATGTCCATGTCCATACTAACAATGTCGAATCTATAATATATATGTTAAAAAAATCCCTGGTTGAACAAAACAAGAGACTTAAAATAATAAGGCTGCTCACATTACCAGTATATTGAACAAGCTAGGGGATCAAGGGCCTTGCCCCTATTGTCTTCAAGGCAGTATGTATTAAGTGCATTTCTTTATCTGCTTTGGTTATACTAATACATGCAGTTAATCCAGAAATTAAATATGATAAATGCAATGATAAAATAATTAGCCTGCTGACATTTATGATGTGTGTTGTCAAATAATCAGCTGATAATAGTTTACATGTTGTGTAATTTAATACCTGGTACACATTAAAGGGGGAAATTCAGGTTATAACTGTCGATTATGGATATATCTTTTTAAACTATTTAATCTATATTCATAAGCACATTAGGTATGTACATGTATACACACACTTACGATGAAAACAGGAAATGAGAAAAGTACATATCCAAAGCGTCGACAAGAAAAGGTGGGTTGTAAATAAATACAACTTTTTATTATCTTCCGGTTTGAAATGCTAAATATCACTAAATATAACTGCAGGCCAACATTAGCATACTCCACGAAGGATGTGAAGACATCTTCTTACCAAAACATGCCATCTTACACAAGAATAAAGTTAAAATTGCAAAAACACATGCCTCGCAGAACTTCCTTTCATAAATGTTTACTGTTTAGGGTGACGTAATTTCCAGCTAAGACGGCATTTCTGATTGGCTGCGGGTGCTATATCACTAATGCATATTCAATTTTTTTGTCTTAATATAGAATTCTGTCAGCTTTTTCATTGGGCGAAAAATGTAAACAAACCGAACCTCGTGTTTTTACACATTTTGGAATGCACGATTCGATGCTCGTTTTTGGCTAATATAATCCTTTGTTGCGTGTTTCAGATAAACAGTCATTACAAAAAATATATGTAATTAATAAGGAAATTATGTTTTTGTCATATTTTTATATATTTAATATAATATTTTACGTTTTTCTGACATCGGTATGAATGGAAAATTTTGCGGGCTTTTGTAAAGCGCCACCTATAGAAATTTTTTGTGATTATCTCCCCCTGAGCTCGATAGCTGTAACGGTCAAATGTTTAATGAAATTTAACCATAACAGCATCAAACATTTTTGCAGTCTTACTTTTGAGTGGGTCTCGATTGGGTATAAGCGGGAAGCGGGATTGGCCTTTTTAAGCAAGCGGGGAACGGGATCGTGGCAAAAAAGTGCACGTGAAGACGGGAAAGAATGTCCAACGTGAAGCGGGAATTGCTGAAAATTGAGCCCGTGAATATATTTGTTTCGAAGAGACTGAATTTGTCCATTATCACATATAAAAAGGTAATGATAATCATCACCTAGAACATTGTAAGAACATTTTGTACAAATCTTTTCTCTCTTTTAATGTTATTCCAGCGAATATGATATATTGATTATCCTTTATTTGCATTTTCCAATGTTTTATAATTAAAATTTGATGACGAATTTTGTGTGAATTAATTGGTCAGTCGTGTTGACTCAAAATATTGACATCGTAAGTTATAAATAAAAAAATGACAAGTTTACTTGTCTTTTCAAGCTGCCCAGCCACCTCGTTTTCGCCTGATAGCGAATTTATTACAGTTACAGCATTAAATATACTTTGGCATACCACTGGGTTGTTTTCCTGTATTGAACATAATAAGAACCGTCATAATTTTCAAGGTTATGTACCTATGAGTATACGTCCTTGAATAAATCACAGTAAATTTTTCAACTACATTTATATATGAGACGATGTCCCGAAGTTTTCTCAATTCAGTCATTTATTTTTTTTTAAATTTAAGATATTTTTTTCGAAGAAAAATATAAACGAGTGGCACGTTTTGAAGTTCATAATTCCACGGTATATTCATATATAATTTTTTAAAGTGAAAATTGTGAAAAATATCAAAGTTTTAGGGCAAACTTTGCACTTATGCAAAAAAAAGTTGTCAAATTTGTATACAAGACAACGCAGCAATCTTTTTTATTAAATCATGATGTTTTTTTTAAATAAAAATTGGCAGAAAGGTGTGGCTGCAAAATCCTCGGTCGTGCACCAATATTTCATTAGCGAAATACTCAATGTTCAATTTTAATTGGTGTTATATCAACACTCCTACTAAGCCAGGAAATGTTTAGGTAAAGATGAATCTTCAATTATCAAAAAACGATACTTAACATATTCCTGAACTGGGACAAAACATTACTCAATGTTACTTTGAATACTTTGACAGGTGTTAAGCATTTGGCTTAGAAACAAGGTTCTAATTTTAATCACTAACTTCATTTCTTAATTGACAATGAATTTATAATATTTAATTTATTTTAGCATATAAAATATATAGCTAAATGTTGCATATTATAGTGAATAAATTCCCGACTGGATTTATTTTTTTTTGGATATCATTAGATATATATTTTTTTGCTCACTATTAAGATTTGAAAGTTTAAATAAATTTTAATAATATTTTTTTTTTGTCTTCATGAATTTATTACAATTTATAGTTAAAAAATGGATCTTATCTTCTATTTGTCCAGATTTACATTTGATAAAAAACGAGCATTCTTATCAATTAATGTGTAAAGACCAATTTCAATCATTAATTTGTGGTATGATCAGATCCATAATTTACAAATTTATCTCCTGAGATCAAAATTTTTAATATATTCTAACAGAGACATAAAAGTACGTAGTTATGTGTCTCTAATTCTAAATAATATTCAAAATCAAAATTGTGTTTAAACTTGAAATATGTTCGTAATCATGGTAATTTTCCATTTTAATATATGCCATTGATTTTTAAAAGTACTAAAGATTTGTCTCTTAAGAAATAATTTAAATTTGCAATGTCCAATATACAATTGGTGCTAAAACATAAATAATCTAATATTTTATTTATCATCGAATACCATGAGAATTTGTAGCTATCCTCATGATCATGAATTGATTTGCATCAAATATACATCTTTATGCAACAAAAACTTAGAATCAAGTTTTCTAATCGGTAATATTAAAGATTTTAAAAACTATATGGAGTTAAGGAAATCCACATATCCTCGGGCTTTTGTAACTAGTCTTCTTAACATAATTTGTTAACAAAAAATCGTATTTTTTACAACAATATAATATATTATATATATCCAAATGATTAAAAAAAAATTTAAACATTTGCCCCTAATGAACTTGAACACGAAATTATACGATTAATCAAGGATTTGTATAGTCTCACTATACAAATCCTTGGGTTAATCATATAAAATACAAGAAATTGTGTACAAACATGTTCAACACGAGATAATTCTCAACTTTGTATCACGTTGACATCTACTAGATTCGGCGAATACCATAGGTATTCAGTGTTCAAATAACACGCCAAGTAAAGTAAAATCGAAAGTTTGCACCATCCATAAAATAATTCTGGGATAATGGACGAATCACCTAACTGCGCATGACGAGCGTTATATTCTGTTTGGAAAATGATGGGGTTTATTAAAAAGATAATTTTTCCGGATTCCCAAATTAAAAATATAAGAACTCCGTCTAAATAAAATTAAAACTTACCTCAACTTCCTTATAATTCGGCGAGTTTTTCACAAACGAGATCGTTTCAGGAACATTTTCATCGCCCTCGATCTTCAGAACTCTATCTGTGATTTTCCATCGCATGATGCAAACAAGTCGTACACAACAACAAAAACTGATGAAAATGTGTGCGCGATTACTCGTGCAATGACATAAGATATCTCACGTGATACTATTCGATGGACATGTTGGCGTAGATCACAAGTTCTCGCTGCAGGTGGTTTTTTCACAGGACAATCCCAGATACTATCATTTGTACACCACCACATGTTTCATAAAGGGGTGTCATTAAGTTACAATCGTTGCAAAGCATTCCAGTTTCCTCACACACTGTGATACAAACAATTGACCAAAGAGAAAGAGTCGAATAAGTCTGATAAGTAAGACAAGAATATCAAAAAAGTAAATGACATAACTTTATTAATGCTACTTTATACCCTTAGGGGTTTACAGCATATAATATACAAGACATAAATAATTAAACAATAAAACATATATATATACATTAAGAACCAAAAAAATATGCATTTATGTAGGGTCCACTTTCCTCAGTGCTAGTGACTTTTGCAGAATGAAAGGGGCAGCAAGTTGCATAAGACAATGAGACGACAAAATATTTTCTAAAAATTCAGTTGTATTGTTTTCGACCAATTGTGGATTAATATTTTTTTTATTTTGATAAAAAAATCTTTTCTTAAGGTAGCTCACTCGTCATATTTTTGGATTTGTGTCAGATTTCGTACCTGCTCTGATTTTCTCCAGTTCAATGGCTTAAATAATTTTGCGCACGGACATCCACTTTTTATTTCATGAATGTCTTTTATAGATCAAATAAAGACACCTGACAAGTTTTTATAAAATCCTTGATATAACTTCCTAGCTTTTCGACAAAAACAAATAGTCATAATGTAAAACTAAGGGAAAATCCAGAGAAACTCATTTCCCGCCAAATTTTTAATGACCTGTATGATCTCCATAAAAAGCACACGGACCTATATGTTTCTTTTTGCCGTTTCATTACGGTCTAAAATGCTTAGTCAATTAGAATAGGTTTCAAAAAATCCTTGATATAAACAACATCAGGAGTGAGCCTCCTTAATGATCATTCTTAAAAGAGTTATGAGAGATTGTTTTTAAAAACATTCAATACGGGGCTTTTGAGTCGTGTTCATACCGGAAACAAATCTATTTTTACGCAAAAAATCATACTAGTACATCAATACATTGAGAAGGAAACACTAATTATACCCCCGCAAACAAAGTTTGGGGCGTATATAGGAATCACCCTGTCTCTCCGTCCGTCTGTCCGTCTATATGTCTGTCCGTCTATATGTCTGTCCGTCTATATGTCTGTCCGTCCGTCTGTATGTCTGTCTGTCCGTCCGTCTGTCCGTCCATGTACCTTGTAAGCGCATGTTCTCCTAAACTACTGCTTGGATTCTGATGAAATGATAAACAGTTGTAGTACACCACCTGAAGATGATGACAACTGAGTAATTGGGTGAATTTAAATACTGATGTTTTTTTTTTTTTTTTCCAATAGTACACTTTAATAATTTAATACGTAATTCAAAATATGAAGAGCACTCTAAAATAAAATGGTATTCTTCCTCAATTACATTTCTATCACGCAAAATACATATTCTATTTGACCGATCTATCCCGTGGTATCTACCAGTTTCTATAAAACAAATTATGAGCAGACCTTCTGATCTTAATCAAATAATGAAGGTAATGCTAGGTTTACACCGTCGATCAGACCAACTCGATCAACTCGACCATATGCTGTTTTATCCCGATCAACGTCATAAAATTCATTATTCGAGCTAGCTCACGACGTCCACTCGACCTTTACTCGATTCAACACGACTAATACTCGACCATTCTCGATCTCTTATGCTCGACCCTCATTCGACCAACTAGATTTTGTCAGATTGAACCAGTTGTGTTTGATTAACTACTCTTGGTCGGGAGAAGATCGTGAAATGGTCGAGTGTGCTCGAGTTTTGTCCTGGTAAGACTTTTGTATATATTGCGATTAAACGTGAAATTTCGGGGAACAGTTCAGCATGATGGTAAAACAGCTGAATTTGCGGCCCATGTGACTGAAACTTCCCATTGTGCCCTTCTTAGTTGCGGCTTGTGGTTGTAATTTTAGGCCATTGTATGTTGTCAACTGTTATCTTGTCTTCATACTTCAAGGAAAAGATGTTAACTGTGATCAATACAGAGTAGCAGAGAAGGCGGATCTGATACAGAGGACGCGTATTTTGGGTTAGACAATAGCAAATGCTTCAAAGTCATCATTATAGAGAAATCAATGTTCGCTTCCAATTGCAGCCAAAATTGGTCAAAATAGTCCTTGGATGTTCCAACTTCAAAATAATATTTATCTTGTCTGCATGCAATCCAAGACGGCCGACAAACGGGAACATAATTCAATATTCGACCTTACTTAGATATCAATTCAAAGATCTACTCCGGAACTACTTTGCCAATTGGCCAAAATTGAAAACAATAGACCTCGACTGTCCCCACTTCAGAAAGTATCCGGCAGATTCTCATCAGATCAAAGATGATCATCAACCAAACTTGATCACAATAGTCATTGGAGTCCATTGGATGACTCCTTAAAAAACTGAAGTAAGGCCCTAGTGAGACAGTGAGGCTCTTGAAGCCTCATGTTGTGATATTGTGAAAAGATGAAATGCTGTCGTGTTAAATCGAGTAAAGGTCTCGATTGTTCGAGTAAAAGTCGGATACAGGTCGGGAAAAATCGGGTTATGGTCGGGAAGATCTTGTATGGAAAAAAAAAGAAAGAATCGTGTTAACGACAACCTCGATCAGACTCCGATTGATTCCCGACCTGTTCTCGACATGTCAAAAATATTCGGGAACACAGCTCGAGTTCAGCAGAGTTAGTAGGATTGCCCCGATTTGGTTAGTAGACCAAACACGAGCATTCAAGATCAGCGTCCCAATCGATGAATACTCATGAATATTCATAGATCGAGTGTGGGTCGAGTTGCTTTGACCGGCAGTGTAAACCCAACATAAGATATATATTTAGTAAGTTAAAATTGAAGACGTAAATCAGTAATACAGTATTTATAAAGATAAAAATTAGTTGAAGCTTTTTAGTCCAAAATTTCAAGATTCTAAATTATCTTTCATATATCATAAGAAAACGACCAAGCTCGTAATAAACCATAATATTACATGTACTATCTTTGACACGTAGGAAATTTTTACATAAATTGATTGGTGTTCCTTGGAACAATTGTGCCGCCTGCACTACAGAAGAGCCATTTTTGGGCAATTGAACCTCTAAGATCTGTAAAATCAAAGTGTTAAGTATCGCCCGGGTGCACAATTAATTCAAGTGATAAACAAATTTTGAAAGGTTGGTTGGAATATGACTTATAGTTTTGAAAGAATACCAAATTAACAAACTAAGTTAACAAATAAGCTATTTTGGCTCAGTGAACCTATAAAATCTGTAAAATCAAAATATTCCGTATCAGATGCACAACTGATTCAGGTGAACAACATATTCGGCAAGTTTGGTTAGAATCTGACATATAACTATGGTGGAGTTGAGGATTAACTAACCAGAAAACAAATGAGAAACTTTGGCTCCGTGAGCCTCTGAAATATTAAAAATCAAAATGCTATGTATCAGGAGCGCATCTACACCAGATGTAAACATATCCTGAAAGCTTGGTTGGAATTGGACTAGCACTTTCAAAGGAGTTGCGGATTCAAAAACTGACAGATTCACAAACGAGTAATTTTGGCTCCGTGAACTTCTAAAATCTGTAAAATCAAAATTCTAAGTATCAGGTGCATATCTTCACTAGGTGAACAACATATCCCGAAAGTTTGGTCGGAATTGGACCAGCAGTTTTGAATGAGTTGGGGATTCAAAACCAACAAACTCACAAATGCGCAATTTTGGCTCAGTGTACCTCTAAAATATGAAAAATCAAAATTCCAAGTATCAGATGCACAACTACACCAAGTGAACAACATATCCTGAAAGTTTCGTTGGAATCGGACCAGTAGTTTTTAAGGAGTTGCTGATTCAAAAACCGACAGACGACGCAGGGCGACGACGACGACGTAAGACGATAGATAGTTATCCCTATGTGTAGACTATATGATTACAGAAGGCAACACAAAATTCAAGCTGCACCATTTCTATATTAGGGGCTTTATGACATCCCCATATTTCACAGCTGTAATAAAGTATACTACCAACGTATGTATCAAACAGTTGCAATAAAGTATACATATTCAGAAACATCGATCTTGTTTTATTTTTCATTGCAAACATAGCTTTTCTACTTTGGTCGGCTCTATGTTTCTGTGACTGAAAAAAAAAATTACAATTAAAAATTAAATTATACTGAAAGATATACAGACTGGTGACAATATCTATTTTTATACCGTTATAAGTCCATGTTTCATTGTCCCTGATAACACCACTGTTTCTAAAAACAACAATTTTTGTTTTATTAATATTTAGAGTCAATCCCTATTTATCAGTTCATGTATCTAATGTATTAAGCATATGCTGTAACCCATCAGTAGTTTCTGAGAACAACACCGTGTCATCAGCATACATTAACAAAAATAGCGATATTTCTTGAATCTCAACAGGTAAGCACCCACTATTTATAAATCTTACAAAGTCATTGACATAAATAGAAAATAGAATAGGGGTAAAACTTCCCATTGCATGAAACCAACGCTATTAGAAAAATACTCAGAACAAAAGTCATCAATCCTGACACATGATTTGACATTTTGGTACATAGATTTAATAAGAGATAACAATTTACCAGTTATACCTACGCACAAGGTAGGTTTTAATGTTACAAGACGCTATATTTTGATGTATATATTCTCAAAAAGCCAAAATTCAGCAATTATGGTATTACATCTCCACTCAATTTATCTTTTTCCAAGAAGCATCTATAATATATCAAACAACTCTTCCTGTAGACAGAATGGATATTTTACCTGTCGGTATCAATTTTCAAAGTAAAGGACACACTTATTTATCTCAAATAATCCACATAAAAGACTCTATTAAAATACACATTTGTCTCTTTTCAAGTATCCGTGTCATAATATCTAAACAATTTTGTAGACATGCCCAACAGTATAAATTTGGGAACATATTTATCTCAGAATATTATGATAAATAATAGAAAAGCACAAAGCTGGAAAATACTGAATTGATATATGACAATAGAATGAGGAAGTGAGCTTTTACATGGTACTAGTATACATGAAAGACATGAGAGAAGAGTACTATTAAATACATTGCGTACTAACCTTAACTGAACACATCATGCGTTTTTTTTTTTTTGTTGTTGTTGTTGTTTT
>MJUU01062522.1:11201-30333 GCA_002080025.1 Modiolus philippinarum
AGTTTTTAATAAAATTTACAAAATTTTAGATATTGGAATGTTTCAAAAATATTCGGCTTTCGGGTCAGCACCGAAGTACTGACTACTGAATTACAGTACTGACTACTGAATTACACAAAAAGATGTCCTATTCATGTGAATAATAAGCAGTTCTTAAGTTAACAAGTATGAAACAAGCAGATTTCGTTTCTAGAAAACCTAGCTGTTCGTAACTTAAATGCGAAAATCGCGTAGAGGTTTCACAGCACGCAATAAAGTCACATACTTTAAAAGGTAAAAATAAAAGATAACTATTATCAAAAATAACCTTGAGCTCATTCGATGTCAACAAAGGGTCCAATAACCATTGATTCATACGTTGTACTTTATGTTTTTGTGAATGTCAAACGTAAGAATCATTTAGATGTTCCCCCCCACACACACGCCAAAAATATTATGAGGAAACTTAATTTTGATATAAATCATCAATATCAATGACTAACATGAGTCATAATTGTTGCAGACACCTTGTACAATAGTAAAAACGTGTGTCAAATACCTTGTTCTCAGTCAACCTTGTACCGCTCTGTTCATTGTGAGAAAAAATGCCTTATTTGACCTTATGTGAGGTCAAATTCAATGAAAGCTATAGAAGCACAGATCGCACCTTTAATGCATTAAAAACTCGGTTTAAATACGACAACTCTAGTGCAATTTATTTGTGTATTGGAAAATTCTTTACTTGAAATCAATTATTTGACCTCAAGGTCAAAGGTGAATGTCATATGAAAGCCAAATGGTACCAAATATTCAACTTTTTTGTGATACACTTATTTGCCAAATATCTGAAAAGTATGTCAAAAAAGTAGTAAGTTATACCCCGGCAAACTAGAAATACAGCTCTCAGGGCTATGACCTTTGACCCTTTAATAAAGTATGTTTGGACAATTTCAGATAGCGACGACAGCCATTTTCTGAAAGAACAAACATTACACTTTCGCTTAATAAAAGTTCGTGGGGCTTTCGGGTAATTTGAATTTTGAAAATTTGCCTCCTCGCCCCTCCACTAATCAGAATAGGGTCGGCAAAAACTTGAAATTGTGTAATTTTGTCAGCAATTTTTCTTTTAATAATTTAAAAAAGTCAGATACATTTAATTATATGTCTCTGAAAAGACTTAATAAAACAAACAATGTAAATAAAAAATAATTAGAGTTAAATAGAAAAAGTCCTGATATATATGAAAGATGATGCAAAATTAGCCACAAACACATAAGAAAAAAAAACTTTTAAATTACATTTAGACAATACTGAAACATTCTATATACGAAAGGGCACATTTTATTTAATTTATATTATATCAGGGTCTGAAATACTGAAACTTCCTTAAATATAAAAGAAAGTGCAACTTTTCTCAATTTTATATTCATGATATTATACCGGCGTCCACAATACTAAACTTTATATAATTTAACCATGAATATAAAAGAAAGGGCACTTTTTCTCTATTTAATATTACTTTAAACCAATTTATTTTCGCGAGCGATTTATTTTCGCGAGCGATTTATTGTCGCGACTTTTGCGTGCGTGGAAATATCGCGAAAATAAATCGTCGCGAATAGTGATATCCTTATATAAAAGCATTAACAGAAATAGAAAATCGCGAAAATTAATCTCCAGGAGGGACAAAACGCAAAATAAAGTAGCCGCGAAAATAAGTTGGTTAACAGTATACTGGTGTCCGCAATACTAAAACTTCAATTGATTTAACCATGAATATAGAAGAAAGGGCACTTTTCCTCCTTTTTTTATTATACTGGTGCCCGCATTACTAAAACTTCATATACATGTAATTCAACCATGAATATAAAAGAAAGGCACTTTTTCTCTGTTTTATATTATACCGATGTCACCAATAATAAAACTTTACAAAATTTACCCGAAAATATAAAACAAAGGGCATTTTTTTTTATTTTATATTATACCGGTGTCGACAATACTAAAACAAAGGACAATTTTTCTCTATTTTAAATTATATCAGTGTCCACAATACTAACATTTGATATGATTTAACCATGAATATAAAAGAGAATGCACTATTTCTCTTTTTTTTACATTATACCAGTGTCCGCAATACTAAAACTTCATATAATTTCACCATCAATATAAAAGAAATGGTACTTTTTATCTTATATTATACCGGTGTCTGCAGTACTTAAGCATATGATTTAACTATAAATATATAAAATAAATGAATATATATTATAGAGGTGTATTTTTCTTTTTTTATATTGTATCAGTGTCCGCAATACTAAAACTTCATATAATTTAACCATCAACATAAAAGAAAGCGCACTTTTTCTCTATCTTATATTATACCGGTGTCTGTTATAATTAAGCATATGATTTAACCATAAATATAAAAGAAAGGGCACTTTTTCTCTATTTTATATCATACTGTTGTCCCCAATACTTAAACTTCATATAATTTAACCATTAATATTAAAGAAAGGGCACTTTTTCTCTATTTCATATTATACCACTGTCGACAATACTAAAACAAAGGGCACTTTTTTTCTATTTTATATTATATCAGTGTCCACAATACTAAAACTTCATATAATTAAACCCTTAATATAAAAGAAAGGGCACTTTTCTCTATTTTATAATATACCGGTGTCGACAATAGTAAAACAAAGGGCACTTTTTCTCTATTTTCAATTATATCAGTGTCTACGATACTGAAACTTCATATGATTTAACCATAAATATAAAACAAATGGCACTTTTCTCAAATGTACTGCAACTCTAAAACTTATTATTAAAGAAAGGGTACTTTTTCTCTATTTCTATTATATCAGTGTTCACAATACTAAAACGTCATAATTATGATTTAAACATAAATATAAAAGAAAGGGCACTTTTTCTCTATTTTATATTATACCTGTGCCACAATTTTTAAACTACATAAAATTTAACCATAAATATAAACAAAGAGAGCTTTTTCTCTATTTAATATTAAACCGGTGTCTGCCAGACTAAAACTTCATATAATTTAACCATAAATATATAAAGCAAAGGGCACTTTTTCCCTATTTCATATCATACAGGTGTACGCAATGCTAAAACTTCATATAATTTAACCATAAATATAAAGCAAAGGGCACTTTTTTCCCTATTTTATATCATACAGGTGTACGCAATGCTAAAACTTCATATAATTTAACCATAAATATAAAGAAAAGGGAACTTTTTCTCTATTTTATATTATTCCAGTGTCCGCAATACTAAAACTTCGTATAATTTAACCATAAATATAAACGAAAGGGCACTTTTTTTTCTCTATTTTATATTATACCGGTGCATGAAATACTAAACTTTCATATGATTTAACCATAAATATAAAATATATTTTATAAATATATTTTATATTTTACCGGTCATTTTTTGCCCTATTTTATATTATATTGGTGTCTGCAATACTAAATTTTCATATAATTTAACCCTTAATATAAAAGAAAATGCAACTTTTCTCTATTTTAATTATACCAGTGTCTGCAATAGTAAAACTGCATATAATTTAACAATCAACATAAAAGAAAGGGCATATTTTTTCGTTTTTATATGATACCGGTTTCTGCAATTTTAAAGCATATGATTTTACCATAAATATAAAAGAAAGGGCACTTTTTCCCCTATTTTATACTTTACCGTTGTCCGCAATACTAAAACTTCATATGATTTAACTATAAATATAAAACAAATGGCACTTTTCTCAAATGTACTGAAACTCTAAAACTTATTATTAAAGAAAGAGTACTTTTTCTCTATTTTTATTATATAAGTGCCAACAATACTAAAACATCACATGATTTAATCATAAATATAATAGAAATGGTACTTTTTCTCTATCTTATATTATACCGGTGTCCGCAAAAATAAAACTTCATATAATTTAAGGATACTACAGATACTTCCACATCGGCTTCTTTCCTTGACTTTCATCTTGAAATTGACAACAGAGGTACATTACAAACTAGCCTGTATGACAAACGCGATGACTTCGCTTTTCCAATAGTCAACTTCCCTTTTCTTTGTAGCAACATTCCAAAAGCACCAGCATATGGAGTTTACATCTCACAACATATTCGCTACCCCAGGGCTTGTGGTCGTTACAGTGACTTCCTTGATAGAGCTCAGTTGCTTACAAATAGACTACTTATTATTCCAGTGTCCGCAATACTAAAACTTCATATAATTTAACCATAAACGTAAACGAAAAAGCACTTTTTCTCTATTTTATATTTTACCGGTGTCCCCAATACTAAAACTTCACATAATTTAGCCGTACATATAAAACAAAAGGCACTTTTTCCTCTATTTTATATCAAACCGGTTTCCGCAATAATAAAACTTCATATGATTTAACCGTAAATAAAAAAGAGAGGGCACTTTTTCTCTATTTCATATTATACCGGTATCCGCAATACTAAAACTTCATATGATTTAACCGTTGATGCAATAAGTTCATCTGATAAGATTTTTTTTTGTTCGACTTTATTGATCCTGATAGAGCTGCATTGTTAAAATTGAATATTTTTTTTATTAAATAAAGATTTGCGATTTACTAAAGATTTGCGTACCTAATTAATAAATAATTTTGTATGCATATGCATATGCAGAATCAAAATTCACAGTAACTCCGGTAATTTGTTATTTGTTACCACTGGGTCGATACCTCTGCTGGTGGACTGTTAGTCCCCGAGGGTATTCACTAGCCCAGTAGTCAGTACTTCGGTGCTGACTCGAAAACCGATTCTATTTGGAACCTTACAATATCTAATTTTTGTAAATTTTGTTGACAACTAAGGAGTATCTTCCTCGTGCAAAGCTCTGTCCTTAGCTGCTTTTGAATTTCTATTTAGATCATATTTGCTATTGATCTCTATCACTTTTTCAACCTCTTTAACTTTATGGTCTTCAAAACGTTTAGATTTTATCTGCACTGAAGAGACATAAGTTGTCGACATGCGCATATGCATAATCAAAATTCACAGTAACTTCGGTGTTTTGTTATTTTGTTACCACTGGGTCGATGCCTCTTCTGGTGGACTGTTAGTCCCCGAGGGTATTCACCAGCCCAGTAGTCAGTACTTCAGTGATAACCCGAAAACCGATTCTTTTTGAAACCTTACGATATCTAATTTTTGTAAATTTTGTTGAAAATTAAGGAACAACGGCAGTAGAATTCCGAAGGGACAAGGAGTGAAATTCACAAAAATCGAAGTCCAAAGACAGGGCAAAAACGAGAACACAGAAAACAATGACGCTAAAAACAAAAACAACGACGCAATGCAGACACAAAGCACAGAAATAGAAATCTCAACATTCAGAAGAAAGGCACTCACAGTGTGAACTCCAGTGAAACTGAGAGTGACATCAGGTGCTCCGGAAGAGTAAGCATGTCCTGCTCTGTTAACAGCACCCGTCGCACTGTGAGTGATTAAATCCGGTAAAATGTCAAAGTCGGTAGTCAAATCCGGGAAGACGTGAATCTAGCTGAAAATGTCCACTTTCATTTTGGATACTGACACGTCATATCTTTCAATGATGCTATGGTGACGGCTATAGAATTTCTTGAGGGAAAAAATTAACAAAGGTTGAACAAATCCCTGTCTAAGCAGCTTTTGGGACAGTGTTTTTGCTCTGTTCAAAAAATCACTGTACAAACTACATGCTCGACAGTAACGAATCAACTGTGAGATGTACACTCCATAGGCTGGAGAGGTAGGTATATGCTGCTAAGAAAAGGAAAGTTCACAATGGGGCAGTTAAAATCATCACGCTTGTCATATAGCTTAGATTTCAAACGTCCATCTTCGTCAATATACAATAGAAGATCTAGGTACGAAGCTGAAGTACGTGTTTTAGTTGTTTCTTTAATTTCAAGCTCATTTGGATAGATCTGATGATTATTAAGAGAAAGTACATCGTCTATGTAGCTGAAGCTGAAATTAAAGGACTGAGCTAAATGTTTTTGTTTTCTTTGAATAAACCCTTGTAAAAACTTGGCCTCGTACGAGTAAAGGAAAAGGTCAGCTAAAAGCGGCGCACAGTTTGTTCCCATAGGAATCCCTATTGTCTGTTGGAAAACACGACCTCCAAATTCGACAAAAATATTGTCGATCAAAAATTCTAACATTTTGATTACGTCAGTCTAAGTGTACTTCTTATTTGAATCAGTGTCTCCCTCGTGCAAAGCTCTGTCCTTAGCTTATTTTGGCATCTATTTAGATCATATTTGGTAATTTGTTCTCTAACAGTTTTTAAACCTCTTTGATGGTCTTCCAAACGTTTAGATTTTATCTGAACTGAAGAGACATAAGTTGTCGAAATGCGCATATACAGAATCAAAATTCACAGTAACTTCGGTATTTTGTTATTTGTGACAAAAAATTGCCAGTGATACTTATTTTTATTTTATTCTTGTAAAATTGGCGGTTAAAAAAAGGCATATTTCAAATAAAAAAAAGAAATAAAACAACACTGTTGAGCAGAAAGCTGAAAAACCTATCTATAAAAAGCGGAATTTGAATGAAACGCTACATGCAATGAACGTTACACGATACACGATGAGCGCACACGATTTACTCGATGAACGCAAACGGTCTACACGATAAACGCACACGATTCACACGATGAGCGCTATTTTGGAAATGTTGAACGTTTCCATCGCTGTTTCTTAATCTATGTTTTCACGGACGTTATTTTTTATGTTGTTGAATTTTCATGGTTTAAACTGTTATAAAATATGATGACAAGATGCTATAACATAAATCTTCCAAGAGTGTGGTAGACTTATAGATGGCATTTAAAAAGGTATTGGACTTTATATTTTCTCTATATCCATTATTGGATTTATAATTAAAATAATTGGCGATCATATTCATTTCTCTAGTAACCTTAAAAGCAGCATTTATAATCATTGGACTTGATTTATTTTTTCATAGCAGAAACTGTAAAACTTCCGTCTTTCATATACACCAGCTTTTAAAAAACTACTGGAACTGAAAATTCTCTTCCAAATATTGTTTTGAATAGCTATTTTCGGCCTGAACTATGTAAAGTTAATACTTGTTCATTATACTGAAAAGAACTAAAAGATGTAGAAAAAGTTCATGTTTCTTAATTATAAGTAACTACTGCAACGTTAGTGCGATAGCTTAAAACAGTGCTTTTATTGACTGGAAAAGATAATACTTTTTGGGTACATTCATTAAGAAGTACATTAACTTCTACTGCCTTGACAGCAGAATGTTCCATTTTGGATATTTTATCAACTGCAAACTGGAGCTTAGATGGAAAATTTTAAAACCATTATAACAATTTTTTGCCACCTAACATGGATTATGCATCTAGTATTTTATCTTGAACAATAAAGTGATTTGTGTAACTGGATATTGTTTATTTTCAAACTGATAAAAATTAAATGAGTTTAAACATCTTTAATTCATAGTTGCCATTTTTAGGGATATTAAAACATATCATTTAGCATTCATTCTTTTATTAATAAGAAATGATGCTTAAAAGTAATAAGTGGTTCAAATAAGTTTTTACAGTTAGTAAATTGTATTTAAATTTTAACATAACAATAACCTACATAGCATGTCAATACAGGTAGGTCTGATGATGACAAGTACCTAATCAATATGTGGCTGTTTGAATATCTTGATTCCTGCGTGAAGCAGACCATGCTTACCCTTCCGGAGCATCTGACGATATATCAGTTTTTGTGGGGGTTACAGTGCTAGTGCTTTTGTTGCATTCTTGTTGTTTTTTGTTTTGTCTTTGTCATGCTTTCTCAATTCATGATATGATTTCCAATGATTTTGCATTTTTGATTTTGGAATTCCTCCTTTCATCATTTCTGCTTCGGTATTCGTTTGCCGCTGTGTTTAACTTGGTTGCACCTTACATTTGTGTCAACTCGTTCAAAAAGCACAATAAATATCTTTCAAGAGCTGGCGCGAAATTTTTAAGAAACACCTCATCCAAGGAGATCCGTAATGATGTGAAGGATGAGGGTCATTCTTATGACGAAGCCGGGGCTCAAGGGGATACTATCGTGGCTAACCCTTTTTAAAACAGCAAACAATTTTGTGCTATCATCAATCATGTCAATAGAAAAAAACCTATCAGCATTACTTTAAAAAGATCAAATATAGTTAGATTAAGGTATCTTTGCGGGACGCAGACTACAGCTTACACCACCGAGGAGAGTGAATAATTTATGTTCGTTGATCACGTTTCTAACCTTTGTTTTCAACATACTTGAGTGTAAAGGTGTTATGTAGCATTATGTCTTGTTGACCAGGGTCGTTGATTTTTATCATCTGCTAATTCAGTAATTTTTCGAAGAAAATTTCATACAGATTGATTTAGAATAAGAAATATCGAGCTTGGGTGAAGCTCTCCAAGTGACTTATTTTAGCACAATTTAAGATGACAAATAAGATTAAACTATTTTTTCATTTGCTTTGATTTTTTCATTTGTCTCATCAAAATGCAACTTTGGTAGTTTTGTATGTTGATGGCACATCAATGTTGAAAACATTTTCTAACAAATGACGATGTAATCATAGGAGGGGAACATTCAGTGTATTTTGTCCGTGTTAAACTTAATTATTAGATGTCATTTGGTAATTAATTCATAGTTCTAAAAGTATTTCGTTGAGTATCAAAACAAGACGAAATTTCGGAACTCACATAAAGTAAGGATTTAGGAAACAAAAGTAGAGCTCTTGTTCATATCCAGGGTAGAATTCAATAATACACAAAGCATACAATAATCATTCTTAAAAGCAATAATACAAGCATGTCAAATACCCTGAAGATGAATTAAGAAAGCAGCAGGACTAAACAAAAATTTTCCTCGGTAATTCTGCAATAAATGAGAACAGGATATATGCTTGGTTTGGGTTTATACTTGTTTATGTGATTTGGTTATTTTTAAATGGGGAAATGATAAGGAAAAAACATAAAGATTTTAGGTGAAAAAAGCAAATTATTAGAGTTACTGTTAATTAAGTTTCTGCATGTGGCAATTTCGACAGCTCCTGTCTCTTCAATACAGATTAATCGACAAATTTGGAATCCATCGACCAAATATCTGCAAATAAAGCTGATAAAGAACAAATTACCGAAATTACTATGTCTATAAAGAAATAGAAAAGACAGAACCAGAGTGAAAGATGGCATAGGGTAATATTGTCTAAAGGGAACAGCAGAAAATATTACAATAATGTGATAAATAAGTATTTGTCGGATTAAGCATTATACATTACAGGTGAACATGAGTACTTTCAATTAGATAATGTTACTGCTTTTTCTGATCTGAGATGTATATCAAACTTTTAATATACCTCCCCTTCTTAAGAAGTTCTTAAAATATTTTTCTTGAATCGTTTCATCTTACATTATGAAATTTGAGATGTTTCATATGCATTATTTTCCGATGTATCATATGACAATGTATTGAGTGACAAAAGTTGGCAGGATCACGAAAGTAGAGCTTAATTAAAAGAACGGTTGCAACGGTTTTTACAATTATATATTTGCTGAATGCAAAGAGGACGTATATCATTTTGATAATGGTGAAGTTAAATTTTATCTTGACAGTACTGTTTCTACTTTTGAATGAAAGTAAGCCTGATATAATAATATTATTTTGATTAGTCTAATGGTTTGCAAAAATATTGTTTTGTATTTGAAAAAAGGAAAAAGTATAAAAGCGGACGCGGGACTAAAACTTATAGAGGATAAAATTTGTAATTACGTTTCGCGTTACGAAATACATGAAGTTCGTCTAATACCTTGTCTATGGGGTCTTTTACTTTAACCAAATGGGTATACGTCAGTCGGTTTATTGATCTGGCAGGCGTTTGTCATAGGAAAAAACCTTTTAATGTACAATTTTTTTGACATGCTACAATCTGCTGAGGATCTACACATCGTAAGTCTACACACGGAGTCTGTTTGGTTTAGGAAAAGTCTATTTTGTTTCTGAATGAGTTTTTCCAATGCGCTTTCCAATGAGCCTATTTTGACGAAGATCCGTTTAGAAATAAAGAAGTTATAACCGTTTGATGTTCGGTAATATTATTTGGTGAAATTAATTTTGTATAACGGAGTGTATTTGGTTTAGAAAAAGTCTATTTTGTTTCAGAATGAGTTTTTCCTCGATTTTCATCGTAGAAAATTCACTAAAATTCTAGCGGACTAAATTTTTAGCAACTGAAATCCAGGAAAAGCTCATTCTGAAACAAAATAGACTTTGTCTAAACCAAATAGACTCCATTACATATAAAACAGGAATAAGACAAAAGACAAACGTAAACAACGATAGGAACTCGGGACAGCGGGACTTGTTACCGGCACTAGCAAAAGCCAGTGGTGTGGTAAAACCAGTATCCATTCCGATTCCCTATAGTTGAATAAAAATACAAATGAAACCCAATATAGGTGGACTACTAATTCCATGCAATACGTAATTTTTTTAAAATTTCGTCAGGTGGTGCTCTCCGCTGCACTACCGGCTAATTAAAGGAGCCTAGTCTGCTGTTTTAACACTGTCGCACTATGGAAAAAGTCAAACTCAAATCTTCCCAAAGGTTTTGGTAAAGAATCATCACATATTTCTGTAGACATCGTCAGTATCATTGAGAGGTTAGTATGTGTGTAAAATTTTAAGGTCACTAGATCTCAAGGCTAATTTAACGGATGCAAGCAGAGTATTTTTCGATATCCCCTATTTCTTTAAGAATGTAATTTACGCCCCAGCCTTTGTGGATCTTGAATCAAATTTTTGCATTTTCAACAACATAACCGTAGAAACAAGGATAAGAAATACCCTTTGTAATAAGTTGTTTGCGAGAAACGCATATCTAAATATCGAATATTCATATCTATTATAAAACTTCTTAAATGTATTTAAAAACTAATCATTTACCCTGTTGTAAGAGTTTGGCTATGACAGTAAGGTTACGTAAATTAAAATCGTCAAGAGTAGAAAAAACGCATGTGAATCGTAATAGTTGAGAAGTATACAACCCATAGGACAGACCCAGAGGAATGTCGACGTCAAAAAAAAAGGATATTAGTAATAGTGAAATAAAAATCATCCCTTTCATCATATATTTTAGTTTTTATTTTACCCGAGTCAATAATAATAGTTAGATCCAGAAAAGTGCAGTATTGAAAATTATGGGTAGCTTTATTAGTTTGAGATCTTGAGGGTAAAAGATGTCTACTATAGGATTAAACACCATTTGAAAAGAATTTATTGGAGTATAAACGGGACCAAGTCACTAACAAACATATCATAAAAGTCCTTCGGATATGATATGTTTGTGAGTGACTTGGTCCCGTTTATACTCCAATAAATTCCTTTCAAATGGTGTTTAATCCTTATAATTCTTCTACTTTTATGATAAGTAATGAAATTCTTATTTTTTAATGCAAATCACACATTTTTTTTCTACGTGATTGTCTTGGCGTATGAATTTTGAAAGGTGAACTTGAATGTAGTTCGGTCAACGTCGTCTATCGAAAAATAAAAGACTTCAGAAATCGCTCCCGGAAGTAAATTCAACCAATCATGTCAGCGTATTTCCTAATATGTAAATAATATAAGAATTATATAATCTAAAAACTTGGGATTTGCAATAGTTAGGATATCTTCAATATATCTGCTGGTATTATTGAAAATTGAAATAATTTTTTCACTGTTTTGTATTGTTCCGTTTCGTAGTTATTTCATGAAGTCTCGTACATAACAGAACAGAAGAAGATCTGCAATAAAAAATGCATAATTTGTACCAATGAGAATATCTATGACCTGTTTATGAAGAGTGTTGCTAAAACGAACCAAAATTATGTCCAGCAAACAATTGAGTGCGTTAATTATTTCATCACATGTCCTGGAACAATAAATATTGAAGAAATCATCCCCCCTACTAATCTGGGTAACGTTTAGGTACAGGCAATGTTTGAAGATCAAAAACCGTACCTAAACATTATTCTGAATTAATAAGTTGTCTTAATTTATATTTAATCAAATTATGTGGAAGGGTTGTGTAAAAAATGGAAAATGCATAAGTGTAAATGGCTGGCTGAGACTGCTTTATGAATTGATTGAAGTTTATCTAAAACTTCAATAGAATTTTTCACACTCCAAGAGTAATAAATACCAGACATTTGATCATGTTTTTCACAGTATTTAAAAAAAGGAGGTGAGAACCGAACCGTCATTCAGAAGAATGACCAATACAGGGAAAATGGCAACATCGAATACACTAAGAAACAATTACACCACTTGAGTAAGAAACAAAAAAAATAAAGACAAACAGATGAACAACATGGACCCCCAAAAAACATGGGTGAGATCAGGTGTAGCGGTAGAGTAAGTATTTCTTGCTCTTCGTAAGACACCTGCCGTGTTGGACATGTCGATTCCGGTAGTAAAGTCAAATTCGATAGAGGAAAAACAAACTTTAGTTGTAGAGGGAAAGATTTGTTGTCATCTGGGAAACAGATATCTCATAGCGATCCACAAGATCGTGATGTCGACAATTTAACTTATGTAGTGATGACTTTAAGCTTTTGGAAATTGATAAAAAAAAGAAAACAGGAAATACTTACAATTGCCGAACTCGACAGTCCCATGCTATAATCCACCAGGGAACTGCACAAGAAAAACATTAAAATGACAAAAGACAAACATAGACAACGATAGGAACTACCTAGCGGTTGAGTTAAACCGGTTTATTGGTACCCAAACCTTCCCTTTCTCTATCCCGTTTCCCTATAACATAAAAACCTAATGTATGTATACGATGTTGTCTCCTTGACATTTGCCCCATTTCCTTTCTTTTTCATACTAACTCCACGACTACTATCTTGAAAAGGGAAAGATAAAGACAAAACAAAATTTAGAAATATGGGTCAAAGAGTGCTCGCTGCTAAACTGCGGGCTAGCACAGGAAGCTTAGACTGCTGGTAAAACACTGTCGCACTACGAATTAATAATCTAATTCAAAACTTACCGAAAAATCATCATGGATTTCAGTACACATCGCCAATTTCAGTACTCTTTTATGCAACTAGGTGAACTAGTTAAATGGATGAATAAATTAGATAAAACGATGTTTGAAGGGATTTTTGTGTAGCTAAAGACCCCAGTTCATGGTAGGCTAGGTGTTATCTTTAGGTGGAACTTTCAAAATATCTGTATCCTTGTTATGTTGTTTTGTTAACGTATTTTCGTTAGTACGTCTAAAAGTTTTTGAATTGTCCAGTTCGTTTTCTTGGACATCGATATAGTATTACTTTCACACCATAGCAACGTTGTTGGAAGCCTTGTCAACAGGTACAAACACATATTAATATCAAAATCCTTCAATTGTTTATTGATTCTATTTACAGACAGCCTAGGGGTAACTCAATGTAATTATCTTTATTAAAATCTATTCTGTTAGTGACCTTAGTAATACTTGTATGTTTAAACAACTTTAGGGCATGTTTGTCTGCACTTTCTTGTTTGCACCATTAGGCCCTTTCCTAAAGAGTTGTCTAACTTCTTTACCTTCAATTATGTTAATATTCCCCGTCCATGTATTTCCGCAAGGGTCATAACGATATGGTGACATTAGACAATCTCGGCTGCTAGGGTAGTTTTTTCTTGAAATAAGCATCACATGTAATAGAAGAGTAATTGGGATCAAATAACTAAATACCGAAGTTGCTGTGAATTTATTTTCTGCATATGAATCAAATGTTTCTAGTAGGTTTTTTTCATATAAAAAGGAAATGTCAGGCATGTCCTGGTTGACAAAAATGGCGGGTACAAGGGTACCAAAAATGCCTGCAATATCAATAAAGTCAATTCCTTTAGTAATGTATTTAATGTTCAAAAACTGTTTTACGTGCTCATTGGGTTGTTAATTCTCGGATAAAGTCGATGAATGCAGGGAGCATCAATAACTTTTAACATTCATAGAGCGGACTATTAACAGACATAGTCACACTTCATAGAGATTTTATAAAGTTGTGTTACACGAATTGAACAAGGTTAAGTTTACAAGCATTGTTGCCCATTGTTTTTGAAAACAGTTTTTAGATCTTTTATATTTACGAGCTTTTTACGTTTGCTTTTGACATTATAATTCAGTCTTCGACCATTTTACCTGCGATGGCGTAATTTCGGAGATGTCAATGAATGTCAATTTCCCATGATGTCAATAGAAGCGCACAATATGTACAAATTTGCAGTAATTTTATTAAAGTATTGGGTAATTACCTTCCATAGCATGTACACATTTGCATTGATGTTAGTACAGTATGGGTAACTCCGTACAATAGCAAAAAATTAAGAAAATGTTAAGAAAAAATAATATTTCAATTGCAGACATTTTGAGGACACAAGAACCGGTTTGGTCGATGAATTATGTGAAATAGACAATCTGTCGTAAATCAAAAACTGCATGTTCGTGTGTAATTGACCTTAATTTCCGACTATCGGGCAATGAAGGTTAGAAAAAATTAAAAATTTTCCGCTTCAGAAATTATAACATATGCTCTAAATCTTTTAAAGAATGTTACTGCAAATGTCCGAATTTGTTGAATTGCGAATTTTTTTAAAATTGCAAACTACATAATATTTTTATTTGTTCGTGCTCCAAGTATATTAGATAATTCTTCTATGTTTTCACAGAACAATATTTACTGGTTCTTTGGTGGTTATGGTATTTTGTAAAATGCATTGTAGATGAGATTTTTTTTTTCAATTGTCCTTGAACTTTACGGACAAGTCTGGTATAAGAAAATTACCTGAAACAATAAGCACCTTATTTTTAATCGATCAAGTACAGTGTTGCTGCTCAAACTTGATATTCTAATTTCAGAATTTTAGATATTCCGATAAGGGTACTTTTAAAGTCACTTGATTTCCAAATGTTTCGATTAAATTTGCACTTAAAAAACACTAGTTGTCGAAATCCGCATATGCAGAGACCAAATAAATTAATTTTTTATTACCTATTTGCCAATGCAACTGATGGTCGACTGTTAGTTCCCGAGTGCACTCACAAACCCAGTAGTCAGTACTTCGGTGCCAATTCGAAAGCCGTTTTTGTTTTGAAACTTGCAATATCTTAATTTAACAAAAAGTTTTGTTTTAAACTAAGTAGTATCTCCTTCATACATAGCTCTGTTCTATGCTGAATTTTGGTTTTTCTATTTATATTCCATATTATTTGGTTACCATCAGCTTTACACGTATTTGGGTTTATGGGCTTATAAATGTTTTATTTTTATCTGCATTGAAGAGACATGATATCAACAATTTGCGACGATTAATTTTCGCGATATTTTCACGCACGCGAAAGTCGCGAAAATAAGTTGGTTTACAGTATTAAACAACTAATCCAAGAAAACGAGTTTAACCCCACCGCAATTTTTGCGCCTGTCCCAAGTCCGGAATATGTTGGTCATTGGCTTGTCCGTGTCTTCTTATAAAATTTTATTTTCTTGATATTTGGGTTCTTGGATGTGGTTTGTTTCCATTGATTTATTCTCTTTCTTACCTTTTTGGGGCCATTTAGGTCTTGCTATATGGTGTGAGGTTCCTCACTGTGTTGAGGACCGTACGGTGACCCCTAGATGCTTTGTTTTGGGTCGCTTTAACATGGATATTGGATGTTGTCTCCTTGACATTTACCCGATTTCCATTCTTTTTCATAATATACAGTTTAAACATGCATTTGTTTGAAAACGTCAGAATTTGTATGTAAAAAAACAGACAACAATAAAGACTGAAATCATCGTTCTATTATGAAGCTTCAAAATGAAAAATTTAATTTCTATAATTTTGCATTTTATATGAATTACTACAGGCTTAGTGTTGTCGTTATGTAACCTTTGGCTGTACAAAGCGTGAATTGAACGCATAGCTTACACTTGGTCTTAATTTCA
This sequence comes from Modiolus philippinarum, assembly GCA_002080025.1. NCBI lineage: Eukaryota > Metazoa > Mollusca > Bivalvia > Mytilida > Modiolidae > Modiolus > Modiolus philippinarum. The sequence goes on from MJUU01062522.1 coordinate 27,210, forward strand.
AATATAATTACCCACCCACTAGTTAATACGGTAACAACACTATGGTTGCCATGAATAATTTCCAAGTAAATCTTTAGAACTAAAATGTTTTCATGTGGCTACACCTGGGCACTACACACTTAAAATCATATCATTACTTTCTTGTTTTACATAGCTACCACGTTCAAGGAGAAGCGAACTCATATGACTACACGTGCAGGTTACAAAGCGATCCCATTACCATATCTCTGCATTTTTCCAAACAGAAAGGAATCAATGATATTTGAAGCAAAAGCCGCGAAGGACGTTCTGATTGATATGGTTACAGAAAAAGTTTACTCGTCTGTATTTTACCAGGTTGTGATTGGTGGCTTTTCAAATCGGGCTTGTATGATACGACGAAGACCTAAAAAATATAATGGTGACAAAGTCAACTTACGTCTAGGTACAATATTATAATAAACAAACATGTTGAAGGTGGTACGGAATACTAAAAACTGATATAGTTTTCTGATTTTTTATGATATACACTTTCTTATTATAGCATACAGGGAATAAAATTTTTTTAAAAATGGGGTTCATTTCAGTGTAAAATCTGTCATAAAAAAAGTTAGGTACTTGGGTTTAAATACTCGGAAAATTTGCGAATTTTTACAAAATCTAACAGATAGAACTTTTCAAAAAATTGTTAATTAAAAGTTAATATTCTTGCATTCGAACTTTGACTTGCTTAAACACTTTTTGGGTCAGCCAAATTTTTTGACCAAACGTCGAAAAACTCATTTTTTTACTTTACAAATTGTCTCCCCTAAATAGAACAGGGATCTGCTGAAAGGCTTCAATATTCTGCATGGCTATCTATTGAAAGGGGCATATTTTAGAATTTGAAAATCATATGGCCAAATTCCTATTGTGAATACATTTGTTGTCAGATACGCAAAAATGGTGCACAGCTTTACCCAAGTACTATCTTAAGATATATAAATTGAAAAAAAAAGCATCATGGTTTTATAGCAAACATTCGTCATAAATACGTAATACCAGCGGACAGAAATTTTAACCCAAAACCACATTACTATAAACAATGTAGCAATATCTATTAGGTCAGCAACTATTGCAAACATTCGACATACATGCAACAACTCTTGATACATAATGAATTTACATGTGCAGTTAGTGCAAAAGTCCATATTATTCGCTAACAAAAAGATAAATAAATACTTATGAAAATTGGTAGAAAATCAGTTATTGCAAAATCTATCTATTTGGAAAGAAGTGGCGAAGGGGGGGTTACGTTATTCATTACAAAGTAGAAGTGGAAAATCACTGTTATTCCTCAACAGCTAGAAACAAATAAACGATAAAAAAACCTTTCTGTATTAGTTCAGATGGAAAAGAGAAACTTAGACACATACTGTTTTCAAGTTCATGATACGGGCACTTTTTTTCTGAAGTCTTCTAATTCAGAGGAGACCTTTCATTTACTGAAATTGTACAGATTTTATTTCAAAGAGTTATCGAACATGAAACTTTATTCTGGAAGCTGAAAAAGATCGACAATATCTCATGCGATGTTCATACAATATTAATTGAACACTGAGGCAATAAGCTAAATCAAAAAGGTGAAAATAAAAAATGACAAAATTGAGGGCTACATTTGCAAACAGAAACTGCAAAAATGGCAGGAGATGAAAAAAATTTAACATAGTCCAAAAGTATTGGGATAAAACAACAACACTTTTGCAGACAACATCACAAACATTCAGACTTGAAAAAGATAAAGAATAATAAAGAATAAACAATGCATAAAATTATAAATAAACCGGAAAATGGACCTAAATTTTTCGAGAATATTATACGAAAAGAGGTTACTCACTGTCGAGTGCACACAGTTCATATTGTGTATTACTTAAACTGACAGAATCATTATCAATGTTAAAAAAGTGTTATTTCATGGAATAATTGTATATCTGCAAAATCGTATTTATATAATGTACTAGAAATACTCTTTTGTTTGAATGTATTTTTAGGGGGGTGTCAAAAAGTATTGGCTTCCTAGAATTATAGAATTAAGCCTCTCGGTTTTACGTCAAAGAAAAAAATACGTAGAGTAATGGAGTATAAACATGAACATATTTTAACAGTCATTCCTGTTTGTAAATTTGTATTAACAAATGATTGTATTATAAGTTTTTTTATGACAGCTTATTTGCTAAATAACAGCGAATACAGAAAATTCTGGTTAAGCTGGCATAATGGACATATCCAAGTTGGTAGAGGTCTAGAAGTTTACAAAAACAAAACTAAATTCGCGGAATGGATTGATCCAAATCCGCTTAATATTACAGGATTGAATGTGAAAACCTTCAGACAAGGAAAATTTATCATCCATGACCGCAAAGGTATGTTAACAGTTGACATGCATCTAGGTGTCTCGCCAGTCGCATTCTACTGCAAACTGATATCGAGTGACAATGTAGCATGTTTGAAGTAAATTGGAGTTGATCATTTCGCTATTATCACGAATTAATGTCTGGTTTACTTACAATAAATATGGCCCTCTTACACTGTGCACCGTACAACACAAACGGTAGCCAAACTTAGGTAAAAAAATAAATCCGATCGTCTCCGTTCATACACTTTTGCCATTTGTTCTTTATCTGGTGAATACAGTACGCGTTCTTTCATGTCCTTTCTGTACAGTGAAAAATTTTGACATGTTTAAAACTTGGAACGTACATATACCGCACTAAATTTTCGGTGAATGCATGGTGCGTTACCGTTTTCTCGGTTCTCACGTGTTGTAATTGTTGTTGTTACATGTCGGTCTTGCAACTTATCATGTACGGATGATTAAACTGACGAAACGGACATTTACCGGATGTATAACGGATAAACCGTTGGAGTACTTACATCGGAAACATACCGGACGAGCACCGAACAAAACAAATTTATTACGGTTTTCTATGTGGTGATCAAATAGAAGAGTCCAGAAACTACTTTTGAAAGTTGTTTATTTAATTGAGTTAGTTTAGGAATTATGTAATATGTTGATTTGTTTTTATCTGGGAAAATTTTTCTTTGGACTATGATGATTGTAATCATCACTTTCCTTGTTCCTTCGGTATTCTACTGCCGTTGTCTG
>MJUU01062522.1:32589-45340 GCA_002080025.1 Modiolus philippinarum
GAGAGAGAGAGAGAGAGAGAGAGAGAGAGAGAGGAGAGAGAGAGAGTCATCATTATGGATGGAATTAAAAAAAAATGTTGTTTTTTATGAATAAACCTACTAATATATTTTGAATATTAATCCGATACATACATATATGTAACACCACTGTCTAGTTTTTGAACACCTATAAGATACACAAAATATAATTTGCCACCCGTTCAACTTGTTTATCTATCGTGTGATATTGTCAGAAAGTTAATAAAAAGCATCGAATTATGCAAACAATTTTCAGAAATTTGAAAGAAAAAAAAATACGAAAATGTTTTTGCTCGAGATACAACAGAGTTTTTAACCTTATCTAGACAAGATATCTATAAGAAGCTGCTTGAGTCGTTTTAAAAGTGCATGTGAAAAAAAGATCCCTAAAATAATTCTTTTTTAACGGATTGAATGGGCCTTTTACAAGGTAAACTTTTTGACTAATCCTAAAGAGGATAACACTAGCTCGAATATTTTGCAAATAATAAAAAATATGTAAAATTAAAAAGATATATCAAATGTCTTATCGAAAACGTATCATATAATGTTTTTGTAATGGTAGTTAGTTATTCGTTTATCAAATAATGCACAGTGAACTTAGCAGTCGTTGACAGCAATTTATGATCAAGTACCACATTACTTGCTGAACAAGTTGTCATCACATGTCATTGTCGATTCTTGACATGAAGTAAATCTGTTTTTCTGAAACAACGGCAGTAGAATACCGAAGGAACAAAGCACAAGATTACATAAATCAAAGTCCAGAGACAAGGCAAAAGCAAGAACACCAAAAGACGGAAGACCAAAGACACCACATGCCCACAAAACACACGAACGTTACATATACAACACAAAAAACTAAAGAACTAACAGTGTGAACTCTCAATAAACAAGAGTGACATCAGGTGCCCCGGAAGGGTAAGCATGTCCTGCTCTGTGCACAGCACCCGTCACACTGTCAGTGGGTCAATCCAGGGTAAAGTCGAAACCGGTAATGTCAAATCAGGGAAGACGCGAATCTAGCTGAAAATGTCAGTTTTTATTTGTGACACTGACATTTCATATCTATCGATGATGTCGTGGTGACGGCCATAGAATTTCTGAAGGGACGAAAATAACAATGGCTTAACATATCCCTGACTCAGCAGTTTTTGTGACAGTGCTTTTGCTCTTTCCACAAAGTCACTGTATGTACTGCACGCTCTACAGTAACGAATTAATTGCCAAATATATACTCCATATGCTAGGGATGCAGGTATATTGCTGCAGAGAAAGGGAAAGTTCACAATTGGAAAGCCAAAATCATCACGTTTGTCATATAATCTAGATTTCAGACGTCCATGTTCGTCAATGTATAACAAAAGGTCAAGGTATGAAGCAGAATCGGGTGTTTCGGTTGTCTCTTTAATTTCAAGTTCACTGGGGTAGATACGATGTAAATATTCTTTAAATTTTGGGTTATTAAGAGAAAGTACATCGTCTGTATATCTGAAGCTGAAATTAAAAGTCTGGGCTAGCTGTTTTTGTTTCTGTTGTATCAGCCCTTGTAAAAACTTTGCTTCATACGAAAAAAGGAAAAGGTCAGCTAAAAGTGGCGCACAATTTGTTATCCCTATTGTCTGTTGAAAAACACGGCCTCCACATTCAACAAAAATGTTGTCGATCAAAAATTCAAGCATCTTAATCACGTCATTTTCACTGTATTTCTTGTTTGACTCAGTGTGGTTCTTTACAAAATATGTTTTATCTTTTCCTATTACCAGATCGGAATACCTGCGTTCTCCGGTTTTTGTACAGAAACATTGATGTATCAGATCGGAAATTACTGTTTTAAGTTTATTATGGGGAAGACTTGTATAAAGGGTAGAAAAATCAAAAGTTTGAATGCTATTGCAGTATGCGAGACTGTTTTAGGAGAGCTGTTCAAGGAGATCTTTGGAATTTTTAAGAATCCACATCTGATTCACGCCGCTCGTGGAATAGGCTTTTTTGCAGTAGCTTTTTAGACCATCTCTAACTGCAGTCAGTAAAGTGGTAAGGAGTTTGGATAGGGGCTTAGTGGTGCATCTGGCAGATCCTGCAATGAATCTCTGTTTGTAGAGATTCTTGTGAAGCTTAGGCACCCAGTAAGTAACTGATGTAGAGAGGAAGAGCAATTATCAAATGAATTGTGGGATTTTTTTTTTTTCGTACTATAGCCTTGAAAGGCTGACACCATATTTTCTTAATAATAAACTATATATAAATACCGTACGGTGACCCCTAGATGCTTTGTTTTGGATCGTTTTAACCTGAATATTTGATGTTGTCACCTTGACATTTACCCCATTTTTTTTTTTTTTCATATTCAATAATTACTTTATAGTTCATTTTGTATCTGCTCTCGAAACAAACCTTCCTTTAATAGGCAGTATAATTTAAAGGTAGATTTATTAAATATTTTCAATGCCAACCTTTGAAATATTTGTTTCCTCTACCTCTTAATAGTAATGAAGATTTTTTTTGTCGCAAAAAAATAAAGACAAAAAAAATTAAAAAGGTTAATATCGATTTATTTTCTTGATGACCTGTTCATTAATTCTTATTATTTATTATTAACTGATGACTTAAAATACAGTGTAATTTGCCCATTTAATATAACCGGAAGTTTTTGGCACACAGAATTTATACAGGGCAAATGCCCTGTATTGAAATTTATACAGGGCAGATGCCCTGTATTAAAATTAATACAGGGCAAATGCCCTGTATAAATGAATCGGCCATATTGGTTTAGTTACACTCTGTTTTCTGTGTCTTTCTCGAATATGTTAAGTTTTTTCCTTTTGTCTATTGATTTATTACTGAGAGTGAGAATTAAAAATGAACACAGCACAACCCAGAAGATTTCCTTTGATAACGTTCCAAATATTACACTGTGCTATACAGTTATGTAGTACTTGTCAGCAGAAAAATAGTACTCGTCAGCCGCATCCCGTTTCAGCTTGTCCGACTGACACCACACCAGATCAAGGGGATTTGTAAACGACATGATAGTTCAATATTTTTTTTCTACTACAAGTTGAAAATTCAATAGAAATCTTTTATATATTGCCTTGACTTTGTAATAGCGAAATTTACATCCTGTAATTAAGATTGATTAAGATAATGCCTGGAATTTTAAGTCATCAGTTAATAAAGGTGTCATAAAATGGGTATTTTCATATTAATCCTGTATAATGTCCTCGTACAGTCGTAGAGGGGTTTCGATCACCTATATTTGCCCTCGGCTTCGCCTCGGGCCAATACAGGTGACCTCAACCCAATACGACTGTACTTGGACATTATACAGGATTAATTTGAAAATACCCATTTCATAACACTATAATATAAAAAACCACGTGCGCTACCAATACATCGGAAAAAAAGAGTAAAGAGACATTGCTGTAGAATTACCTGACATCTAGCAATATATATATAGGAGGATAAAGCAAATAATAAAATACAGGGAAGCACTGTAGATACATAGATCAGGGTAAACAAGTTAATTATAAACAGAAAAGCTCTGTATCTATATCTTTGCGAGCAAATATGAGTATTCCACGTAAAGCAGGAGTACGAAGAGGGGGTAGGTCCCAGTCAGTAGATTTAGATGCTGCTACCGAGTCATGGAACTGCACCATGTGCAAGAAAGACTTTAAGAGTGAGTTAGATAAAATAGTGCAGTGCGAATACTGTGATAACTATTATTGTGATAAATGCTTAGGCTTATCAGCATCAGACTATCAAAGCTTTAAAACCCCTGCACTACATTGGTTTTGTCCGTCCTATGAAGAAAAGGTAATAAAAAACCTAAGGGTTGATAGAGATGTGGAACAAAGATGTGCAGCATTTATAAAGAAAATGGAGGAAAGGGTAAGATCTCTTGAGATAAAAATAGAAGCAAAAGCTGATCGTGAGACAGTTGAAGAGATAGTAAAAGTAGCTATGGAAAATGCAGGGGCAAATGAAAACACAGGGAGTGTGGTTAATATAGAGGAGACAGTCAACAAAAAGGTAACAGAAATCAATGAGGGAAAAAATATTATAATGAGGTTGATGACAAAGACCCTAAAATTAGAAAAGAAGCAGATACGAAATAAAACCCCTAAAATTACCCAAAGACCTATGAAAGTATCATTTGCTAATAAGGAAACTAAGTTAAATTTCATGAAAAATCTGAATAGATTGAGAGATATAGGTGAATCAAACCCATTCCATGGCATCAGTAAAAACTATGTAAATATGTTAAATGGTGGCAAGGATTTTAACGTTTTAAACAAATTAAACTGCATTTATACGAATGCAAATAGTTTTATGAATAAGTTAGATGAGCTGAAAAGTCGATTTACAAATGACGAAGAATATCCGCAAATCATTATGATCACAGAAGCATTACCTAAGAATTTTAGATAAAGCCCATCTAAAGCTGAATTTAACATTGATGGCTATGATATATTCCCAGAGAAATTTCCTGTACAAGATAGTAGAAGTATCCTGATATATGTAAGACAAGAGTTAAAAGCTGTAGAAGTAACATTAGATAAAGATTTTAAGGAGTATGTACTTGTTCAAATTAATTTGAGAAATAGTGACAAATTGCTAATTGGATGTATATATAAAAGTCCATCATCTACAGATGAAAACCATCAGAAATTAAATGAACTTTTGCTGGAAGTAAGTAACCAAGGATACTCTTACTCGCATATTGTATTAACAGGAGATTATAACTTTCCAGATATAAATTGGGACTCATGGACTGCTAAAGACAAAATAAGTATAAATTTTATGGAGAGTTTAAGAGACTATTATTTCGATCAATGAGTGGATAATACAACTAGATTTAGAATCAATCAAGAGCCCTCGATCTTAGACTTACTTCTGGTAAATGACAGCAATTTTATACAGAATATTGAATATCTGGACCCCCTAGGCAATAGCGACCATTGCGTTTTACAATTTAAACTCCAGTGCTACTCAGAGATTGATAAACAAGAAACTGTGAAATTAAATTATATGAAGGGTGATTATGAACTAGAGGCTCCCAGGAGCCTGTATCGCTCACCTGGCTTTCAGTTGCCACAATGAAGCTAACATTTTAAGTTATACAGTCTCTCAAACTTTGTTAGCTCAAACACCACCAATATCTTTAACTGTATTTGAAGAATGGAATAAAAAAGATAACAGGAAACACCTACAATGGCCGAAAAACATAGCCACATGCCAGAAAGTAAATAGGAACTTTACTCCTATATATATATATAGGAGGTATATATATAAATATTGAAGTCTGATCTTGTTTTATTATATTTCTTTGTTGCGCTTTTTTGACAAAAATGTACTTGTTTATGACCACTTTCAACACCACTGGCGGTCAACAACAATTTTCAAAACCATATCTTTAAGTTACCACATAAATATTTATTTGGAAACCAAATTTCATTGAAATAGGAAAATGTTGAATTTTCCCGCCTTTTGTGGAAGTCATTTTGAAAATGGCGGTCAGTGAACAATTTTTAACATTGGTTTGAATTTGCGACATCAAAACCTATTTGGAAACCAAATTTCCTTAAAATCGGACAATGTTGAAGTTTCCCGCCTTTCTTGGCGGCCATTTTTAAAATGGCGGTCAACGAACAATTTTCAGTATCTGTTTTGAAGTCGCAACAATAATATCCACTTGGAAACCAAATTTCATTGAAATCGGAGAATGTTGAATTTTCCCGCCTTTTTTGGAAGCCATTTTGAAAATGGTGGTCAATGAACAATTTTCAACATCGTTTTTGAAGTTGCAAAATCAATATCTATTTGGAAACCAAATTTTATTTAAATCGGACAATGTTGAATTTTCCCGCCTTTTTTTTGCGGCCATTTTGATAATGGCGGTCAACGAACAAATTTATACACCAGTTTACAAGATGCCATAGCATGGCAAACATTTTAATAAATTTACACTTAACCTTCATCTTATCTAGTTATGGATATAAAAGACGATAAAATATGAAAATTTGAAAATTCCATGAAAAAGGGCAACGACTCCTACAAATTTTTGGGATTTTCTTCGAAATTTTAGGGCGGGTAGATCTTAACATGCTGATCATCTTCACTTATAATCAGATTTTTGATATATGTAACGGTTTACGAGTTATTTGCAAAAATGCAATTTACGCCTTTGTTCTATTTTTAGTAACAGCAGCCATGTTGCTTGGTTTTCGGGCTAATCGAATACAATTTTGTAACTGTTTACCCTGGTGATGATTCAGGTCAAGTTTGGTAACAATTGGCCCCGTGGCTTCTGAGGAGAAGATTTTTTAAATTGATGACAAAAAGTATCAAATTTCTTAAATTTGACCAATAAAGGACAAAAACTCCTATATGGGTCGTCAGATTTTCTTCAAAATTTCAAGGCGGGTAGATCTTGATATGCTGAAATTTTTTGCAATTTAAAGTTGACCTCTATCTGTTATAGTTTTTGCATTAAAAATAAAGAATATCAAAATTTTGAAATTTTCACGGAAAAAGGGCAATAACTCTAAGACGGGTTTTCGGATTTTCTTCAAAATTGCAGGGCAGGTAGATCTTGTCTTGCTGATCACTTTTACACCATGTCAGATTTTTGATACTTGTAATGGTTTTTGAGTTATTTGCCAAATACAGTAATTTACCCCTATGTGCTATTTTTAGTAACGGCAGCCATGTTGTTTGATCGAAGACAATTTTGAATCTAGATACCCTGGTGATGATTCAGGCCAAGTTTGGTTAAAATTTCAGAGGAGAAGATTTTTGAAAAGTTTACGACGGACGGACGACCGGACGACGGACGACGGACGCCGACGGACGCCAAGTGATGGCAATAGCTCACATGGCCTTTTAGGCCAGGTGAGCTAAAAAAATGAGGGATTTTTTAAATCTAGATTGGGAACAACTCCTTAGGGGTAAGGATACAGAAGATATGATAACCATCTTTATGGATAAATTAGACCAGGCTATGAAACAATATATACCGACCAAACGAACTGGCAAAAAAGGGGACAACCCCACTAAGTGAACAAGCAAGATCAGCAATTAGAAAGATACACAGAAAATGGGAAAATTACAGGCATAAAAAAGATAATGAAAGTTACAAGGATTATTGCATTATTGCAAAGCAAGAAATAAAGTCAAGTCAGTCGTTACGAAGGAGCGGAAAATGAGAGAGAGACAAATAGCCGAAACAGCAAAAACCAACAGTACGAACTTTTGGTCATATGTTAATAGCAAGAGGAAGACAAAATCTGGAGTATCAGAGCTACATTCAACTCAAGATGGCAAAACTATTATTGCCACAAGTGATGGAGATAAGGCGGAGATATTGGCGGATTTCTTCAGTAGTGTCTTCTCCAATGAAATTGACGACGATAAGACAATGCTGGAAAATATCAAGTTCAACGAATTTTCGAGTATTTCAGAATTTACACCTATGGAGGTAAGAAAACTACTGAAAGAGCTAAATACCACAAAATAACCAAGGCCTGACGAGGTACATCCGAAAGTATTGCATGAATTATCATATATTATCGTTGTCCCACTCTGTATGATATTTAATAAGTCGTTTAAATCTGGAGTTGTACCAAGTGAGTGGAAGATAGGTCAAATCACAGCACTGTTTAAGAAGGGAAGTAACAACTCTGCATCAAACTATAGACCGGTAAGCTTAACCAGTATTATATGTAAATTAATGGAGAAGTTGATCAGGAAAAGAATAATTTACCACATGGATAAAATGATTTATTTAGTAATAGACAGTATGGATTCTTGAGAGGAAGATAAGCAGTTATTCAACTACTAAAGGTGCTGGACCATTGGACCACTATTTTGGATGAGGGAGGGATGAGTGATACTGTATATACACTGACTTTATAAAGGCCTTTGACAAGGTACCACATAAACGTTTACTAAATAACCTGTCATCATATGGAATTAGTAACAGACATGTAACTGGGTTAGAAATTTTCTACATGAGAGAAAACAGCGGGTGCAACTAAATGGGTATTACTCTAGATGGCATGACGTTACAAGTGGTATCCCTCAAGGGTCAGTTCTGGGCCCAGTGCTGTTTGTAGTATTTATCAATGATCTGCCATTAGAAGTCAACTCAGAAGTTTATATGTTTACAGACGATACTAAACTATATAAAGAGATAAGGGACCAAAATGATGAAACAACCTTACAGGAAGACATCAATAATGTATTTAAATGGAGTGAAAAATGGATGCTAAGATTCCATCCAGATAAATGTTAGGTAATAACTATAAGTGGAAGAAAGCAAAGCGATAAAAATGTCGACTATACAATGCACACTTACACTGGTGGATTAGAACACCTAGAGAATGTTAAAAACGAAAAAGAAATAGGGGTTACCATAGATAGTCACCTAAATTTTGAAAACCACATACAAAACCAAATAAACAAGGCAAACCAAAAGATGGGCTTAATGAGAAGATCATTTAAATATTTGGATATGAAATCATTCTGTTTATTATATAAAGCACTTGTCAGACCCCACTTGGAATATGCCAGCAGCGTATGGAACCCATATAAAATGAAAGATATTGAGGCCATAGAAAACGTGCAGAGGAGAGCAACAGAATGTTACTGGAAATGAAAAACCTATCATATGAAGAAAGACTAAGAAAACTCAAATTACCAACATTGAGGGGCGATATGATAGAAACGTACAAGGTAGTCACAGGGGTTTATGATAAAAGAGTCACACATAATATGTTGCCACTAAACCAAAATGTTTATCAAAATACTGGCGGGCATTCATTGAAATTCAGCAAACAGAGATCAAAACTGGACATTAGAAAGTTTTTCTTTGCGATTAGGGTGGAATAATTTACCAGAAGCTGTAGTGTCGGCAAAAAATGTAAAAATATTTGAGAATAGGCTTGACAAATACTGGGATGATCACCATTGGAAATTAAACTATACTAATGCGGGTGATAGAACCGGAAGTAGACAAAAAATAGACATGGAAGAAATATAGAGGAGCAATCTCTCCTGCGTTTGGAAAAGACATAGATAGACATAGGTAGGTAGGTAGAACAACAATTAAAGCGTTATTCAATTACCTTGTTTTACCATGTGTTAGTAGAGACTTTTTTTCGTGTGCATATACTTCATGCCTATTCATAACTTATTATTAACTGGGGTTTGTCTCTTCTGAAGTGTGGAGTCCGTAAAAATATTTCACTTGGGAGAGTTGAACGCTCTATTTACATTTCATGTCCGAGTTAATATTTCTTTTCTTAATTTCTCATATGGATGCCTAATTATACTTTCAAATTTTGGTATGTTTTGCAATTTCTAATCGTTATTCTGACAACCTGTTTATTGGGCCCTCATGATTTTATAGTGCCTAGTTTTCTTACTTTTGACTAATGCACCGTGGTTGTTTAAGCGTTGTGATTGTTTCCTGTCTTTTTGTCCGATATGTCAGCGATTGTAAGAACACTTTTCAAATAAATTCTATGTTTGTTGGCAATCTCGTAATCAAGGGTAAAGATACATGAATGTAGCATAGCTCAACATCTAGAAATGAAGTCCGTTCAAACCGGTGCTATGGGTTATCTAATTGTTGAAAGGCTTGTGTTGTTTTCAAGAAGAAAAACAACAATAAAATCGTTCTTCAAATTCATAGTTCTACCATGTATTTAAGGACTGTCTCATTAACATTTGCTTCATATCCTTTCAATGTTTTTTTTTACTATAAATGAATCACAATCTCAGGTAGGCCTTTGGATGAGTGATATTAATTAAACTTTTCTTTCACCCTTGTAGGATTCTAATATTCTTTGAATTTCTAGCTAATATTAATTCAACCATGGATGTAATTATTGTAATTTTTTTATTAATTTTTTCTTTTATTTTACTGAGAAATTAAGTTTTGAGAGTTAATATCTTAATATCAAATTAAAAGACTGATATTAATACTATTTTTCAAAATAAAAGCGAAATTTTGCACATGAATGTGACCATTTTCTTTGTTTTTTTTTATTCTATATTTATTCAAACATAAAGGAAATTATGAGAAAAATGATAAAGGTAATACCTGGCTTTCATTTGACATTTAACAAAGGCCCAAAGGTTTTCTTAATATAAACATCAGTTGATAGAGCAGAAATTTTCATGAAACATCTTGTCTTTTTATTTAACTGAAATATGTCTGGAAAATCGTGTATGCATACTATCATTTCACAGATTTCATAGATATCGAAGTTCTTGTAATTTGAACTTGAGTTTTTATTTCTAATATGTCATTTTTGCTCTCTACTTTCATCATTTATTGCATCATATATAAACAACTGTATCAGTGACGTGTTTAATTGATATTCGATATAGCAAACAACAGATGAACTTTATTTCTGTGACCCCTCAGTAACAAAATGATATAAAATACAGGGCTCAGAAGCATAAGAAAAGATATTGTATTGGAAACAGCTTTGAAAACATAAATTGATGAACATTAATGTCGAATTCATTACAGTTTTGAAGGTTAAAATATCTGTTGCATAAAAAAGGTATCGTGTGAGACTAATAGGTTCTTATACAAGATCATATTAAAGATAAGGGACATCTTCCACGAGTGTGAGAAATTCCTTCTATTCCAGAGTGAAACGTTGGTAAAAGACGAAGGATTCATCGCCCGAGTGGAAGATATCCCGATTTCTAATTTTGTCGAATATGAGAACCTATTTCTTCCATAAAATACAACAACCAAACCGAAAGAAAGTACATCTTGCAATTTTTGGTGGAGTTCTCAATTGTGACGTCGTCTAATCATCTATGGACTTTTTTGTGGTAACAATTGTGAGGTCGAAAAAATTGCAACGTTGGATTTGACAATTACCTGTCTTGAACATCTTCAGTCGACCGTGTCTTCTATGGACTGTCATACACGGATAACATCCATATATGGAAGAAAGCATTAACTTCTTGATATATTTTATTTGTGTATTGTTATGAAGTGTTACAAGAATTAATTATAACTGTTTCCTTGAGATCACTTTCTACCATTTAATCCAAGTAAACCTACTTTAACATTATAAAACAATGATTTCTTGAGGATCAATGGAAATTTTGATTTTTTTAATCAAATTAACAATGTCTTCCTTTTTTGAAAATCAGAAAAAAACTGGAGAATATTGACACCGAAATAGACAATGAAAGGTCATCCAGTAAATGCCCATGAAGCAAAGCCTCAACAAATACTTGGTAAAACCAAGAGACACGCTTAAATGTTTCTCATCGAAGGACTATTTTATTTTCAAAAAGTGTGAATTTTACTACGAAAAGGAAACAAAGAACATTCAAAGTTGAAAAACAACTTTTGAAAATATTGTTTTGTAGGGATTAATGTTTCATAATACAGATATTTTAAAATCCATTGCCATATAGCTAGTTTACTCAAGGAAGACTTTATCAGCGTTATTAAATGACTGGTTACTTGTTTTAACAAAACAAAAACAAAAACAAAAAACAAAAACAAAAAAAACAAAAAAAAATAAAACAGACGAATATTTTATTTTAAAATTGATCAAGCAAGTTCATCATACTCGATTTCTGAATTTGTAATGTTTGGATTTTATCTGCACTGAAAGGACACAAGTTGTTGATTTGACCATATACATATAATAAGTTTACAGTAGCTTTGATACTTTGTTGTTTATTAACACTGGTTCGATGACACTTCCGATGGATTGTTAATCCCTGAGGGTGTCCACCAGCCCGGTAGTCCAGTACTTTGGTGCTGGCCTGAAAATCGAATGAATTTTGAACAAACAATATTTTGATGAGAAAATTTTGGTCAAAATTTAAGAGCATATCCTTCATGCCAACCTCTTGCCCCATATTTTCGTTTCAATTTAGATCCATTTGATTACCAGTAACCTATAGCTTTTATTCAATTTTAATTTTCAGGATTTTCAACGTGTTTATTTGATTTTCGTTGAAGAGCAAAAAGTTAACATTTGGGAGTGCAAATAAAAAATTCCAGGGGTTATATCTCATTCATTATTTCGAATCGTTGTGGATGAGACTAGTTTCATGTGTTACATGTGTTACTGAAATCGATTTTTTTATAAGGAAATTGGACGGAAATATGGAATAAAAGAAAAAAGAATTTTATGAAATATAATAGTTTATTAGTTTATATAAACATATTTAGTTTGAATATCGATTAAAAAAACTAAATAACTTAAATAAATTGTTGTATTTTTTTTTTCTTACCCCAGGTTAACCTCCTTCATGCAAAGCTCTGTCCTTAGCTGATTTTGGCTTTAAATTTAGATCACTTTGGTTATTTGTTCTCTATCAGTTTTTAAACATCTTTGAGTTTATGGTCTTCCAAACGTTTAGATTTTATCTGCACTGATGAGACATAAGTTGTCGAAATGCGCATATGCAGAAAGTAAATTCACAGTGACTTCGGTATTTAGTTATTTTATATTTTATATGTTCTTTCAAACTGTAGGTTAACTTTTAGTGCAAAAAAAAGATAATCTAAAAGTATGTTTATTTATATGTAATTTCAAAATTTTCACGCATTCCAACTCAGTTTTGACTGAATTGAAATTACTAAAATAACGATTTTAGTCCAAAAATTCCGTTTTCGACATTGAAAAAAGCAACGGCAGTAGAATACCGAAGGAACAAAGCACAAGATTACATAAAT